>JASAON010001615.1:0-100544 GCA_030849065.1 Jaenimonas drosophilae
GTAATGACTACCACATTGAGTCCTGTCGTGAGCCCTGCATATTATCATACTGTGATGCTAACTAGTTGGTGGAGGATGGAGATAGGTTGGTGACTGTCTAGTTAAGATGTGCACGGAAGCCTTTGCCAGTGTTGTTGCAGTTGCGGTTGGTCGGGTGTGGTCCAGTAGTGTTTGGGTTTTCCTAGTGTGATTTGTGATCGAATACGCGTTTTTTCGTTTTATTTTTGCATTCAAGACTATTTGGTGGCTTTAGATCCTTTTTTTTCTAGAGGTTGAAAGAGGCATGATCAGGAAGTAGTTTTGTCGCGGAAATGCTGGGGAGTACGGCTGGTACTCATGTTGTCTTGGTGGTATGTGGTCAGGGGATAACGTAGAGACTCCCTTTTTTTTTTTTACAGTGCCAGTGTCCTTCTTTGCGTGTTGTTGGTGTTGTTGGTTTGCGTGTGTATCCGGTCGTCGGCAGCTTTTCATTCACCATCTATCTTTGCAGTGACCAGACGTCTTGAGACAGATAGTGGTAGTGGAGTGGCGCCAGACCGAGGTTCGTGAATGATTTTTATTTTGAAGTAAGGGGGTTTTCCCTTCAATTTTCAGAAGACTGGATTTATTCGTGGTCACCTTCTTTTACCGATGCGTAGGCACAATGATGGCGTTCTTTCGCTCCTTCGACATTTATTGGGAGCACACGAACTCTCTTATTTGCATAATTTGTTGGGAGGTCTCATTCCTCGCTCTTTGCTGTGGCTCACGAAGTTCACTTGCTGAGTAAAACAATCTCCTGATCCAACAGTGAGGAAAAAGTCGTGTGAGAATACTATTTTTTCATCAATCAACTTCGTGCTTTGTTGTGAACGTCAGAGGCTTCACTTTCCATTGTACATTGTGCTGTACCTCCTCCATGCACCTTCCCCTTCTCTCCCCATTATTACCCTCGTACACAAAGGCAAGTGTTCCAGTGAAAACTCTTCTCTTGCAATCACCTACATGAGCAGTGTGAGAGAGACACCGTACACATTCATACGGTTGGTGTTCCGCGCGTCGCGCCATCGCGCTGAGGAACATCTCCGTGGATACTTTAAGAAGACTACAACCTCGAGATAGTATTTGTACGAAACTATCATCTAGTACCTGCTTTTGGATATAGGTCTATGTTGATGCTGAACACACGTCACAGGAGGTGGACAGCAATCCCCCTATCTTGCCTCAATTGTTGCGGTGGCTGAGTACCTAGTACAGGTTCTGCCATTGTTTTCCAGACACGTCCTGTGTCTCGTGCTGTCAGTGCTCATGATACAATGGCAGCTATTTCAAATAATAATTTTTTTCACTGTCAAAGGAATGAGTGAGGAGCGGAAGGCATCATAAGTGATTTTCTCCACGTCTGAACGACATTTGTATCTTTGTAGAGTTCTATTCCGACGTCGAGCAGAGACTCTTTCTTGTGTTCGTCAGCTGCCGGGAGTGTGATGTGGGCTATCCTAGCGTTCTCAACAGAATTGGCTGCAATTCAGCTCCACACCTCCGTTTGTGTTGCCATCCAGTACGCGGCAAGAGAAGATATGAGGTTTTCTCCATATATGAAACAATCGAACAACTCTCCACTATTGTGTTGCTCTTTCGTTTTGTTTTTTTTGCCGTAGACTCCACAAAATGCTATTCTGTCGCTTCAAGAGATACAAACAAGTGGTGCTCTTTCTCGCAGCCTTCATCGCCACCACCGTTGGTCTCGCTCTGTTGAATAGGGGTGAAGATGTGTTCTACACCCCAGTGGTGAACCACAAACTCTACGACAGCATGCCTCCCATGGTGCCGATGGACGAAGATTGCAGCATTGGGGACTCTCCCACCAGAATATGTGAGTTCCTACGCGAACATCGGCGAACAGGTGGACGGATCGCATCCAGCTCACTTCTTACGGCGGTGTGCCAGAAGGAGGCACAGGGCTTGTGCTTTGTTCCTTTCTCCATGAAGCACGAGAAACCGTTGGTTCCTCTCCCACTCTCCGCCCTTCACGACCGACTTGCCCACGTGGGCGGCGCTGAGTGTGTATCTGGTCCTCTCAGAAGTGAGGAGCTCGTCAAGAGACGCGTGTTGGGTATTCATGGGGAACCACTCTGGGCAGTGTACCGCAAGTCGTGCGAAGGACGGTACCGCGACCTCACACGGCTTGAGATCATCTCCGTACTTCACCACTACACCAGCCTCGTGAGTCGAGGTGGCAGAAAGGTTCAGCGCGGGATATTCCTCCATGGGGACTCCATGATTCAAAACTTTGGCGAAGTTTTTTGGAGCGTGTTGCGTGGTCAGGAACACAACATTCAGAGTAGGCAACTGAACTTGTTCGTGATGCACCGCGACTACGATGAGGTCTACGATATTCCAGAAGAGTTCGGGTGCGAAAAAGTCATTGTTCGCTTACCAATTCGATGTAACTTGGAGACGTTCCACCCTGGTTCCTTGCTGGACCCACCCAATGCATCAAGCTGCGAGAAGCACGTGCAAGACACCATTCTGACACTCTTGGTGAAGCGAGACAGGTACCTGGAGCATCCATGCTACGGCTTCCTCAGGCGCGTTGCCCGCCCTGCGGTGAGTTACCACAGCTTTAACTACTGGTGGGATCAAGATGTTCCATCAACCCAGTCCGTTGAGAGCCTGATGCAGTCCTACCTAGAGTTTGAGGAGGCACAGTACGACCTCCACTTCCGCGATTCCATCGTGAACCCGTCACACTCGCGAAATAGTACAAAGATTCCGCCACTTCTTTTTCTCTACGGCACATCACCGATGCGCGAAAATGCTGCGTCTGCCGCATGGAGAATTGATGATCCGCTCGTCATGCGGCGAAACACGTTCCTTCGTACCCTACGCTGGCAGCATCATCCAGCAGACCAGGCGTACTCACTGTTCGCTGGTCACCCAGGCCAGACGTCAGCCACGCCACTACGGCGGTATTTGATTGACTTTGCGGTGCTTAAAGAGTTCTTGGGTGATGCCGTTCATACCACCGATCGAACTCACTTCGCCTGCAGTGTTGAAAACTACATGGTGCAAGATGGGCACTTCTGCGTTGACTCCATGAACTACGTGCAGATGCAGTGGGTCTCGCACATTGTGGCATCTGAGTTGCTGTTCGCAACTCTCCCCAAGACAAAGTCTCTTCCGTAATGGTGGGGAGCCACTCCCACTTCCTATTGTGGATTCGAGGCGGCATGAACGTGGTGACGCTATAGAATCAGTATATCAAAAAGTTGATATCATATTTTTTGTGCGTGTGCGTATCGCACCCCCCCCCTGTTCTCTGGTGACTTCCCTCAAAAAAATGCAAAATTAGTAGTGTGTTCTTGGACCCAAAACCTCACCTTGTGCAAAACAAGGAATCCCGCAAAGAGCATTTCAACCAAAGTTGCTCATCGTTAGGTAAACCCGCAGATGAGTTTGCTATCCTATGAATCCTACTGGGCAGCTTGGATCTCGTCCGTTAACGGAATCAACCATCCTCCCCACGATGGCATTGATAACGATGGTGCAAACGATGCGCAGAAAAGCGGCCAGGAGCAACTACTTCATTTTGTTAAGTTCTTTTTGTTTTCAAATTCGTGTTGGCCCTGCCTGCCCTCCATGTTCTCAACAGCCCATGTCGAGACATTATTTTTTGGGAACTTCTCCGAAACAGTCTTCTTTCATCAGCATTCCATTCGTTACTTAATCGGAACACCCCGAAGAACGAAGTTTACGTGGTTTGTGTGGTGTCCGGTAGAGCTGACTGTATTCGTGGTGCTTGGTGTGTCTTTCTATCATCTCAAAAGTTTGGAGTACGGTGGGTGAGCTATCAGCGTACCTACGGAGAAAGCGGCCGTTTAAGACTTGCGAGACTATTCGCGCCTGCCGCGTGGCATTGGTTAACGCATAACAACGAACGGGCCATGGTGCGCTTGCATGTGGTTTTAGAGCCCTTTTGTGGCGACTTGCGGGTGCGCAGGTGAGGAATGAAAAGGTTTGACAGCGGGACGATGAAAACGTGATGGGAACAAACCTCTTTGACTTGCTCAAATTCCCCCCCCCCCTCACCACAACCCCTCCGCAAGATAGGAATAGGTTTTTGGGCGTCACGCTATTCTAGTCAGAGATTTAGGGCAGATGAAGAATGCAATAATTCAGCTGGAATGCTGAGCGCGTTGCGCTCACTGTTCTACGCATATCACATTGCCTCACTATCGTTCGGTTCCTTTATCTGTGGCTTTGCCTCCTCCCCATAGGTTTTGGCTGTTGCCTACTCTGTGCGTGGCCCGTCCTACTGTTGGGCGGTTTGTGGGTCTTCGTCTAGGAGTCGGCATCTTGTGCCGATCAACGGGGGAAGTGTCTCGTTCCAGGTGCGTACTCCGTCGCTGCCACCCACTGCGTCGACTTCCGCAGATCGATCCCGTCCAGGCAGTTCATGTAGAGGGGGAGCTTGTTCAGGGTGCCAGCGATGGATCCGAAGTTCCTGTCTACTGTTGCCCAGCACCAGCCCCTCAGGACGGCTCGTTGCCTCACCATCTCGATTGCCGCCTGTGCCAGATCCCAACCCGCGAGGTTCGCCGGTGCAGCCCTCAGGTCTACTAACCACTTCCTGTGTAGACGTCTTACCGCCGGGGTTACCCGGCTGTATGCCATGGGGCTCACGTGTGGGGGCCGGCCCTCGTGAATGAACCACTTCAGTGGGCAGAAGCACGCCCCCTCCGGTCGTCTGCCTTCTATGTTTAAATGGGTCGTTGCGGCTTCCCTCAGGGAGTCGTATTCATCCTCGTCGTCTTCAGATTCTGAGGGTTCAGGATCCCTGCGTGTTGCGTTGCGGCTTTGGTTTCCCCGCACGCGTCTTCGTTGCGGTTTGGGGGTTCCCCTCCGCGTTGCCACGTACCTGTATACGCTTTGCGTTCCAGGCAGGTACACTCCGTAGACCGCTTCGGTTGGTTCGGTCGTGATGGAGTATCTCCCGTGCGTGGCTCCGTTGGGTCCGAGTCCTCCGGTGAACTTCGCTCCCAAACGGAATTTGTACATCCCCATAGTCGGGGGCAGTGGGTTGTCCGTGTCAGTTCGGACGTAGATGGGTTCGCGGTCGTCCCGGTCGGGTCTGGGGACGAGTTCCGCCGGGGCATTCTCCCGCGGTCGTGCCAACAAATCCAAACGCAGGTGCATTTTTTGGAGGGCCTCACACACACATCCCGCTGCACCTTTGGCCCCTTTCCAAAGGACTGGTACACCTCCTTTCCGACAGAGTCGAGTTGCATGACTCTGTCCGAGTCTTCACCCACCTTGCGTAGTGCGGCGGCCGCTAGGTAGTAGCCGATTTTCCTGTTGGCGCAGCCGCTTTCGCAGGCTTTGCACTCGTCAAAAACCCGTTGTGTCCAGCTCGCAATGTCGCGAATTTCTGGCGTCCCCGTCCGGTCTGTGTGCTGGCGGTGGGGCTGGTTGGGGTTGTTGTGGTGGTTGTGCGTGGTGGTTTGACTCTCTGGGGGGTCCGGCGTGCCGTCTTCGTCACCGCCTCCGTGGAGGATTCGGTTGGCGTCAGCAGTGAGGGCCGTTTGTGTGGGTTTTTGGCGCGTTGCTCGGGGTTTGTCGCCCGCTCGCGCTGTCGTGTTGCGGCTAGCAAGCTCTCTACATATCAGCTCGACGAACTTCTTTTTCTCCATGTGGGAGGTCTGGGCGTCGTGGCATAAGGTGCGCAGTCGCGCTGCAATTGTCTTGCTGTCCTTAATGCGCACGCCCAGTGCGGTTGCGAAGAAGTGGGCTGTTATGTGGAGTCCGCAGTCGTTGCTGCCGCGCTCCTGGATCTGCGCTGCGCCATCCTTGATTCGTAGTTTAGGGAATGTCGCGTGCAGTATCTTGTGTAGGTCCTTGTGTACGTATTCTGATGGGGCAGAATCGTGCACGGTTAGTGTGGGGCACTGGTCTTCGGTTGTTAGTATGCCGGCTATCCAGTGGCGTCGCACAAACAGTGGGAAGAGAATAATCTTCTCCTTTTTCAGTTTGTGCACAATATCCTTCGCGCCTTGAACAGTAAGGCGCGGAAGGGGTGACACGGGAGGACCAATGTTTCCGGGGCAAGATAGGCCGTGTGGAGTTCATCCTTCTGTGGATTGGATGTCTTGCCTTGGAGGAAATCCCCCCCCCCCAAATTTCCCTTCGGAATTCTCGCCCCCTTATAGCGGCGGTTTGTTGGTGTCACGCTAAGTTATGCAGAGTATGTAGAGCAGGAGATGAATGCAATAATTCAGCTGGACTGCTGAGCGCGTTGCGCTCACTGTTCTACGCATATCACATTGCCTCACTATCGTTCGGTTCCTTTGTCTGTGGCTTTGCCTCCTCCTTTTGGGAAAGGGGACGGCATTCATCATGGATGTTCTTAATGGCTGAAAACAATGAATAGGGCTCTTTTTTTTTTTTTTTTTTTTGTAGTAGTAGTAGTAGGGCTGCCGCCGTTTGGCCCTGTATAGGGTTGGGCGGGGGTTTTTACAGGTTTTGACATCGTTTGTTGGTGGAAAGAAAATTCTCTCACTTCATCTCGATTCAGTATATCACGGGCGTTTGGGTTTGCCGCCGGGGGGGGGGGGGCTATTGTCGGCTTGGGTTGTTCCAAACGCCGGCCAGTCTGTTGCTGGCGGCGCCGTTCCGGTGGTGGGTTGGCGCCCTCGCCCCCGCCCCCGGAAAATATTTGCCGCCGGGGGCCCCGCAGGGCATGTGGTTGTCTGTGCACGGGAATTCTGCCGCGCGCGCCGTTGCCCTCCCCCGTGGCGTAGAGGCGTTCGAAAGGGCCAGCCGCCGTTGAATGACCCGCTGGCCGCAAGCCAGGGCGACCAACACCTGCCCGCTCACATCCCGGGGCTCTTCCCCCATGTGTAATGGGCATTGGAGGTGTCCCGGGAGGGGCCCCCATTTCTATTGGCCGGGGCGGGGCATGCTCCTTGGCCCCCCCTTTTGCCTCGCGACGAGCCCCTCCGGGCGGATGCTTTGGAGGAGGTTCGGGAACCTGTGGACCCTTTCCCCCCCCCCCCGGCCATTTCCCGAACAGGAGGATGCCACAGGCGATGATTCGCCCGGCGCCAAGCTCTCTGGCCCGCCCTTGAGTTTTTCACTTCCTCTGAAGCACTTCCATCTCTGGGGGCGTGGGTGGCGGCCACCCCTCCTCGCATTCCTCGCGGTAGCGCATCGCGCGTTCCCGCGGTTGCCCAACGATGCGTGCCGGGCGGTCCCCCACGTCCACGGCCCTCTCTCTTGAAGCCGGAAGTGCGGGCCTTGTCATCGCGATGGGCGCTTCGTCGGTGGGGATCCGTCCCGACCCCCTGAGCCCCATGGGCGTCTTCATGGTGCTCGTGAATGTCTCCGGTTGCCCCGGGTTTGTCATGGTGTGTGGTGATGGCTTGACGGTGAAGATTCGTGAAAAAGGGTTTCCCTACCTCAAGGGAAAGTGCGCACAATACCGTAAAGTGAGGGAGGGGGGATCAAGCGCTTGTTATCTCAGGTATCGTGGCCAACGTTCCGTTTCCATTGTTCCAATCCCTCTTCAACCCCAACGTTATGCATTTGACACCCCATCACTTCATCGCGATTCGGTATCTTTTGGCGGCTTCGGAATTGCCCGAAGGCCGGCGGTCGGGGGCTGGTTCCCCGCAGGGATCAATGGCTGTTTGCGGGGGGGGGGGGGCGGTCGGGGCGGGGCGTTTTTTCGGTGCCGCCGGTCGAAACGCGCGGCGGCCCCCCCCCTTCGGCGGGGAAGCATCCCCTTTCCCGCAAACGAAACCATTCCACCCAAACCCAAAAAGCCCGCGGGATGCATTGGAAAGGGCCGCTTTGTTTTTTTAATCATTTCCCGACACGCATCCCCTCGCCCCCGCCGCGGTTCGCGGAATCATTCAGGGCCGCGGCGCCGAAAATAAACCGGGGGGCGGCGGGCGGCCACGCGGGGATCCCCCGCCCCCCGCCGCAAAGAAAAATCCCGACGCCCCCCTTCAGAAGGAAGGGCAGCCGCAACCGCCCGGAAAAAGAGAACGCGGCCCAAATCAAGTATTCCACCTGCAAGCCAATGCATTCGCGCCCTGTCTCCATTTCCAAGTTTCTCCAGAGTGGCTTCCACGGTGGGGTATTGTGTGTTTGTGGTCTTTGAGGGGCGGTGGGGGAATCGCGCCACCGCAGGTTTTCCACGATGCATAATTTCAGCGGCAAGCGTATTTCGAAAAGCAACTACATTTCATCAGAAGAGGTTGCTTTGAAACAACATATGACTGTTCTCATCCTTTCTTGTTGATCACTTCTAGCAATAACAATGAGTCAGTTCCATGCGGCTGTGGATAGGTGCGTGAATAGTGTATTATCAGAGTATGACAGTTCAACGCAAGGTGCTTGCATAGATCGCCGGAGGCTTCAACGTGCTTTTGAGGAGTTTTCAAAACGTATGTGGTGTGAAAGTGTTGATCTCAAGGGTTCTGCCGTTCTGACGTCCTCATGCTTGCAGTTATGGGAGCTTCTTGCGTTTCTCACAAGCAATTTTGGACTGCAGAGCAATGCCGATAGAGCTGTTGTTCTGCAGTTACTTTCAGCGTTGTATCCAAAGTTCAGCGACCGGCGATGTCTATTTCAGCAGATGAACTGCTCAGGTTTTGACTCCACTACAGTTGTGCCACTTTCATCCCGTTTGCCACATGAAACAGAATTGACAGACGGTGGTGGTAAGATTGAGGGAAAATTCGGCGATATTGTGCGATTTGTAAGAGACACCTTTACTGTTGAACGAACACTGGCGGCGATGGAACCAGGTTCGGCGGCCAAGGTGGTGTCATCGCACATTCGACAGTTGAGGGAATGTATTCTCCCAGCTTGCGTTATCGATGTCGTGCCCGCCTCGAAATCAGATGACTTAATAGTAAAGGAAGCTGGCGACCTCACCGGAGAATTCTCCTGGCGCACTTTTTGCCATACTCTGTGGAAGTTACTTGCGTTGGCCGAACTGCACAGCCCTGATTCTGGACGGGAGCTAAGTAAGTATTTAGTTTCGTCAGGCTGGTCTTCAAAAACTGTTGATTTTCGTGGCAAGCATTGCTCGTATTCGGAGCTCCTCTCCTCATTAGTGGAAGCAATTATGGTGTCTGCGTCGGTCCATCCAAAGATTCCTACGTCTGATAATTGTCCGCCAATCCCTCCACAAGTGTTCGGCGAAGCACTGAAAAATGTGACAACAGGAGAGCTGAATACATCCAAAGGAGCCATGATGAAAGCGTTCAATCGTCGAAGTATAGCGTCAAAGTCCACCACATTACCGCAGCAGAAACAGATGGCACTTCCGTTTAAGTTATCAGTTCCCCCAATTGAAGCCTGCGAAGAGCTTGTGCTCTTGTGCCGCGATTTGCTTCATTCGCCCATTTCTGCACCACCTAGATCATGTGGGCTTCATTATGCAAAGCCCATTGACCTGCTCTTCTCCAGGAAACGTGAGCGAGATTCGGAGGAAGGGCCATCCCTTATTCCAAGGAATGCTCTGAATGAGTTTTTGGAGTCTGATGAAAGAGATACCCATCTACTGGTGCGACTGTCTGCTTCATGGGGGCTATAAAGATGGGAGTGATCTACATTGCAACAATTATTTTACTCTGTCGTGTTGATTTATCAGAGTCTTCGATCAAACATCTGTCATGCACTTTTAATTCTCTTTGATAGCATTTTCAAATAGACAATTATCGATCAAAGCCATATCAGTACTGAGATGCCTCCCAAAAATTTGAATCCGGTGCTTTCCCCCGAGCAGGTAAGAGCGGCGATGCGAGACTACCCTGAAGTGCCCAAAATCTGTGCAGTTACTGGCGGCACTGGGTTTGTTGGCACTCGCCTGGTTGAGATGCTTGTTGAGCGTGGTGCAGAAAGAGTTGTTTGCTTTGATATTGTCCCAAAAGAAAAGGCAATTGGAATTTGGCAGCATCCTGCCATTGAGTATGTTGTTGGGGATATCACAAACTATGAAGATGTATCTCGGGCATTCAAGGGATGTGAGTGTGTTTGGCATTTGGCTGCCGCAGTTGGTCCGTTTCACCCCCAAAGCCTGTATCATCGTGTTAACCATGGAGGAACTGTTAATGTGATCAGAGCCTGTCGAGAAAACGGTATCAAAAAGCTGGTCTTCAGCTCGTCTCCCTCAACACGGTTCAAGGGTGGACTGTTTCATCGCCCGGATGTCGATGGTCTTCGTGAATCTGAAATGCCTGCTCTGCCTTTGGACAGTTACATGCAGATGTACGCTGCGACGAAGGCAGAGGGAGAGATGGAGGTGACGAAGGCCTGCTGCGACGATTTATTTGCTGTTTCCGTTGCCCCTCACCAAGTATATGGCCCGCGGGACAATTTGTTTCTTCCAAATATGCTGGAAGCAGCTGGTACTGGGAAGCTGCGGATCTTTGGCAAGGGAGATAACCGCATTTGCTTTACACATGTGGACAACTACTGCCATGGATTAATTATCGCCGAGCGCCAGCTCTTCAAAGGATCACCAGTTCTCGGAAAGTTTTACATTGTCACTGATGGTGACACTCATCCGGAGCCAGAAGCCTACTGCATTTTTTGGAAAGAGTTGGATAAAGCTGTACAAGGCATGGGATTTCCATCAATTCAAGAAAAGATTCACTATCCCTTCTGGCTTCTCTACATTGTTGCGTTGGGGGCGGAGCTTGTAGGATTTCTCCTTCAAACTACTTTCAAACTCAATGTGTTCAACGTCTTTGTTCTTACTATGAACCGATGGTTTCGAATTGATGCAGCTGAAAATGAGCTGAAATTCGCACCGATTATCTCTTTTAATGAGGGATGGAGAGACACAATTGAATGGTTCAAGAGTTCATGGCTCCCCAAGTTTCTTTCGCAGGATCACAGCTCCATCGCTGGTCTCTCCAAGAGCTCACAGCAAAAGATCAATATTCAAGCAGGTCAGAATTGATTGAGTTGAGGAACCAAGAGCTGTGAACCCAGATGCATGGCGAAGAATATAGCAACCCTCTCTGAGTTTCATCGATCATTTGACCGTGGATAAAGGTGTATCCTGATGCTATGATAACAGCAATATTTTTTTTGGCCGCTTCTTGTCTTACATTCTTTGATAGGAGATGACAGCAATATATCCATGGATTCCGTCATCAAATCCTGTTTATCGGTTATCTCGAAGATTCGTGAACCGATGGGCCCCTGACCTGCGCAATAGCTACCCCCTCCCTACTTTTGACGGCCCTCTTCCCGAGGAAAAACCGATGACACCTGTTCTGCATGGTGAAAACCAGAGGATGGACCCCTTCCGATACATGGAGAACTTGTTTGATAGGGATACGATTTCATTCTCCAAAAAAGAAATGCAGCATAGTGCCCTTGTTGACTCAAAATTTGATTTCAAGCATTCAAAAGCACGAATATGGGCAGAGCTCGATTCGAAGGTGGTTGTGACCAGTCGTGAAGGTGGCTTTGATAAGGGCGAAGAAAGAATCGGCGATTACGTGTACTTCACACGGGTAATTCCAGGACATGATACTAACGCAATTGGGTTCTATCGCAAGAAGTTTGGCGAGGCAGATATTCTTGCTGAGGAGTTAATCAACCCTCTCCAACTCCAACAGCATTTTGGTTACAAGGAGTGCGCCGTTGGCGTGTGCCGTGTTTCTCAAGATGGACGCTATCTTGCCTATACGCTATCTGTAGAGGGAGGGGATCGCTATATTTGCCACGTACGCAGTATCGACGACGCAAGTTTGTTCCATGTGATCCGTGGAAACAACATTGTGAGCATTGAGTTTGGCTCGGGAAACTCTTTTTTCTATACAGAGTCCAACGAGCTCAACCGACCCTACCGTGTGATGATGCAGGAAATACGCCCGGGAATTTTGGAACCACCTGTGGAAATATATTGTGATACAGACGAGCAGTTCTTTGTGGATGTGAGAAAGACGAAAGATGGCAAGTATCTCACTGTGACATCTGACTCTAAGGTAAAAGGCAACGCAACAGTCATTCCATCGTCGTTTCCCAAAATCCCATCCTCTTTGGCACCTTTTTTTTCGGATGGACGACCAAAGGAGATTGCTGGTAAGACAGGCTGGAATTGGCTGGAGCATTACAATGGTTATTTTCTTATGGTAACGTCGGACCAAGGACCAAACTTCAGAGTGGTGTATGCGCGTGTGGAGGTGGTTCTAAAGCTTGGAGTAGAAGCTCCTTGGAAAGAACTTGTGCCGTACCGAGAAGATGTGATGATCACTGATATCGACCTGTTCGATGGACGGCTCGTTCTCTTTGAGTCCCACGACAGCTTTGAGCGGGTTCAGCACATCCGAATCGTGAACTGTGAGGCGGGCCTTGAGACGGTTGAGAAGAGACAACTCGCCGAACATAACCAGGATGTTGTTGTTCATTTCCCTCCACTAAGCCATGTTACCCCAGGACTCAATAAGAATTTCCACCAAGATTCTATGAGCTTTATCTACAGCAGCGTTATCCAACCTTCCAAGGATTGTGTGCTCAACTTTAGTTCGGATATGACTGCTGAGAAAGCGAGGCTCAGCTCTCCTGATGCCATTTTCACCCAGCGCCAATCTGAGCAATTTACTCCGTGGGATTACATGTGGCCCTACAGTATGTATCGCGATGTCTGCACATCTTCTGACGGAACTGAGATTCCCATTACGATATGCCAACGGAGAGACGCGTTTGTTCAGGAGGCAACGGACTTTGAAGCAGAGCCAAATCTGCCGAAGCACTGTCTTATCTACGTTTATGGAAGCTACGGAGAGATTCCATCAATGCACTTTCAAATTGCTCCTTATCTTTGGATGATTCGACGGAGGTGGACAGTTGCTTTTGCGCATGTTCGTGGTGGTGGTGAGTTTCCCAATTGGGCGGAAGCAGGAAGGGGAGCGAATAAGACGAAAACGGTCGATGACTTTATTGCGTGCTGCGAGCACATGATCAACAAGGGGTATACAAAAGCTGAACTGATGGTTGCCGCTGGCAACAGTGCTGGGTGCGTTCCGATTGCCGCCGCAATGAATATGCGGGGAAACACATTATTTGGCAATGCTCTGTTACGATCACCATTTTTGGACATAATTAATACTATGTCCGATCCCAATTTACCCCTCTCGTTGGCTGAGCGCGATGATTGGGGCGATCCGTTGAACTCAAAGTTAGACTTGGACGTCTTGAAGAAGTATGACCCCTACCACAATATTAATGATCGTGTATCTTATCCTGGCATGATGATTTCAGCTTGCCTCGATGATGATCGCGTCCCACCATGGAATGCGCTGAAATACGTCGCAAAGTTGCGGCATCAGCGGAAGCGAACGGATGTTGACCCCGTTTCACATCCACTAGTTCTTCGGCTTCGCTCCAGTGGAGGTCATTATCATTGGGGAAATCATGAGAGCATATGTGAGGAGATCGCCTTCCTATGCAGTCAACTGGATTTAGAGGGAGCCGGCAAGGTACTAAACGACATGGACGTTATGACTCACATGAGTAACTTAACAAGCACTGGCGTAATGGATCACGATGATCAGCAGAAGGTCTTCTTGAAGTGGGATAACTGGGAGAGAGAACGAATTGACTACCACGTGAAGCTCCACAACTTTGATTGGGAGCCGAACTTCCGAACAGCAAAGGCAGAGAAGGAGCCATTTTTCTGGGTTCCGACGGATGTCGAGTTGGATCAGAAGAAGGCAGATGAGATGATGCGGGCCAAGGAACATGACGCGAAAGAAGGAAGTCAAACAAATGCCAAAACTGGCAGTGTTGGAGCTGCTGCTGGGCGAAATTTGTTCCATCGTGATTCCAATGGGCAGCAGTGAGTGGTCCGTGGTTAAAAAAAAAACCTTGATGGCTCTTGGGGGTACCACATAGGGTAGTTTCTGTTTGGTTATCACACTTACACTACCTCATGCACTGTTCGTCATGTTTGTTGCGGTCATCTTTCTCTCTTTGAAGGCCTGATCTGTACAAGTGTGTTTTATACAATGGTGTGGTGTGTACTTGCCACTCTGCACAACATTTTAGATATCCCCCCTGAGTACACTAGATGCTCCGAGAAGATTCAGTACCGCATCGATTTTGTGGTGCGAGACTGCAATGCAGATGTTGTCTCTGCACCAGCCATCTCGGCTCTATGCTGCCCGCATGAGGTGACTGAATCGCCAATGGGAAATGAGCTCTCCCTCGGTGGCACTCCCTCGTCTGTCGATTCTCACTTCAATTCGTGTGTGTGGGAATTCCGTGGCTCATTGGTGTCAGCAGTTGTTGTTGTTAATAGAGTTATTGCAAACGGAGCAACTTCCGTCGTCTGCACTTCTGCACCTGTGCTGTTAAGTGTTGATGACATTGTGGAGAACAGGAAGATGAGTGTCTTCTTTTCCAGCACCAGCTTTGGCCTCGTTGGGTGCTCTGTCTCAGTTAGCCCACTGGATCGCTCGGGCTACATCCACCGGCTGGAGTCCTTCCTGGCCCAGCATAATCCCCGAGGTCTCGCGTTAGTTGCTGATGTAGTTGAGTTAGTGCCGGAGGTGGACACCTTTTCCAAACTCCGTCGCAAGTATGGACTCTGCGACTACCCAAAGAGGCTGAACGATCTCTTTGCTGTGTACGATCCTTCTAGTGTCAAGACAATCCCTGATCTACTCCAGAAGTGGGAAAATAGGGAAGAGGAGTTGATGCGCTCCGTCATTCTTAGTCACGGTCCAGAACCGTGCGACATACCAATGGAGCTTCGTTTCGCTGCGTTCCTTGACGCTCACCAGTTGGTGCACACGGACAGCGGAGTTGTAGAGGCTTTGAAGGTTTACCAACAATCCAAGGACTCCTCTGGACTGTTTCGACAACTTACCAGTTGCTTTGGCTGCGAGCCAAATCCTCGTTCTTATTTGGGAAAGCGACACGAAACCGAAAGCTCGGGAGAGAGGCCGAAGAAAGAGACGAATGATGTACGTGTGTCTCCAGACGCTGTGGACACTGTCGCACCTTGTGCTGAAGACGGTGTCTACACCCAGCCGACCAATGCCCCCGTGATTGCATCACATGGGATCAAATTGTCGAATGCAGCTTCATCCCAGGCTCCTAGTGGTTCAGATGCCCTCTGGAAAAAATTCTGTCGAGCCATGAATGAAACTGTGAGTGGATCATTGTGGGATGACGCTGAGTGCTTCTACTGCTCCGAGGATGACTTTGAGCGGAAGTTAAGTGACTTGGACATCTTCAATCGAGAAGAGCGACAGATACTTTCGCTCCAGTGGAGGCGACGAGTTCAGGCGGCAGTGAAGCATGAACGCCTCCAGCCTTCAGATTCTCAGTACGCTGCTGTCGTTCAGGAAGTCGTGGCCCTCTGTAGGTTGCAGCCAGTGCACTTTACTATCCATAGTATTGCCTCTGTCTTCAATGAAGCTCACCACGGCTTCTTTTCATCGAAGTTGGAAAGTGCGGGACACCGCCAGATTGAACGCTATGTTCTGCTCGGCGAGTACGAAGAGCTGATGGATGTGGTAAAGTTCGGTGTACGAAGACTGACCACATCAAACATTGGCCAGCCATGTACCATCTTCCACCAAGAGCCATTCAAACACTGGACTCGTGGGTGCGGTACATCTTTATTGCTCTGCGATGTTGTGGTTGGTCACAAGTACACTTGCTCTGAGAGCGAGAACCCTCCGCTTGACTCGCAACTGGCATCCCACAAGTTTCTTCGCGACTACGATAGCTGTGAGTTCGTCAGTAAGCTAAGTGGTCAAGGGACGGCGGTTTTCTCACCACAGCAAGTACTTCCTCGCTTCATGATTCAATGCTCTGTCGATCCAACGCTGCTGCCATGTCCCTCGCACCGTGATCGGGCGGTGGAGTACTATGTGGAGGATGCGGAAGCATTTGCCTGTAGTCGATGTGCCGTGTCTGGACAATTCTCTGGCCAGGTGGCAATGCCTATTGAGGATGCAGCGGTACAAGCTCGGTCCAAACTCGCTGAGCTCCAGAGAACAACGGAGTCGATTCGTGGTAACTTGACATCTATTGAGCGTCAGTTGGATGCGGACGTGGCCGCCTTACCAACGGCGCCGCGCCGTGTTGAAGCACGAAAACAAGTGGATCGCATCCGCCGTGAAATGGAGGAGCAGATTGCTTCCATCATGCGCTCGGTAGAAGCCGAGGAAAAGGAGGAACTTGCGCGAATCACGTCGAATCGAGGCCAGGTGGAGGCCACACGGGAGGAAGCAATCCGCATCACCACGGAGATTGGTCGTGCCATTGCTGGCTCGCGTGCCGTCGAAGTGATTCAGGCGCTCCAGCGACTGCAAGAGGAGAAGGGAATTGAGAGACTAGTTGACCATGTCCAGCAGCTTCCACAACTGGCTGCCGCTGCGGTAGTTGGGCTCAACACAAGTGTGGAAGAAACTGATCATCACCGGGAGACAAGGCATAGCAACTCTACGCGCCCCAACAAGCGGACAGTAGGACTGAATGAAAGTCGTTTGACTGTTGGCCGAAACAACAGCACCAATGATGTCATGATGAGTACCCATATGGCCATTGAAAACACTGGCGACCGTGGGGAAGTGTTCACCCGCAAGGCCAAGATTCACCCATCTCGACCCAAACCCAGCGCCCTCTATGCGGAATATGCAGCCCTGATGGAGAACAAGACAGCGCTGGAGCAAGATTCCTTCGCCACCCCCAACGTGCGATCTGGTCACCGACAGGGACTTGTTCGCCCCCGAGCTAGTGGTGCGCTTGAGCCAACGGGTACGTCACAAGGGCAGAGGGTTCCTGGTGAGCGGGGAAGGACTTCCAACAACTCAGTTCTGCTCGGAAGTGAGGCGGAATCACTGCTTACACGAGGATGGTCTTTGCTTCGTCAAGGGAACATGGAGGGGGCGCGTCAGCTGTGGACGCATGTGGCTGATAGCTGCATGAATGGCGCGAATGAGGTACTTGGAAAGAAGGCCCACGCTTACATGGCTGAGGCCATTGAAAAGGACTACAATCGTGCTGCTCACTTCTACGCCCAGTGCCTCCAGCTAGATCCGTCGGACAGGATGACTGCATACAACTATGGAGTTCTCCTAGAAGCAGTGCTCGGTAATCACTCAGAAGCGCTGAGAATGTACGACATGGCTGCGGTTCTCGGTGATGAGGTTGCTGCTGCTCGGGCACACCAGATTCGTGCGTCACAGCAAGGCTGGCAATGACACACTGTCTGCGACGGTTTTTTTTTTCTGTACACATTAGCTGACTGTTTTTGTGCCAGATGTGCACATCGTTGTGTGATTGCTTCGTGCAAGTTCATTCAAACTTTTGGGCTCTTAAAGAACTTTTCTTCTTGTCGGTTATTGCAACAACCCATGTAGTAGGAAGTACAGCTGTGCACTCTGCACCGCTGTACGCCGACTATCTTCTTGTGCGTGGTGTAGTCATCTGATTGAGAGTGTGAACAAGAGATATGGTCCTTCACGTTTATCATGCCAGTATTGGAAACAAGGAGTTTCAGTTTTCCACCGACATTACCCGAGTTTCCCTGGAGACGTACCGGGAAGACATTGAGCGGGTAGTGGAGGAGGTTAGTACATCCCTGCTGGAAAACTTAGAAGCTGAGGATGCCCTATGCTGTGCCTGCAAGACTACCCCAGCAGTTCGACTGCTTCATCACACCATGCTGTTTGAGGACGTGTTCCCGCCTCGTGTGGAGGATCTCCCACAGCAGATTTGTGCCTCTAGCGATTGTGCTGATCTTGCAAAGGCACAGTACATGATGGATTTGGAGGAAAGCAGCGCTGCCCAGAATCTCGAAAGCACCATTGGCTGCTTTGCGTGCCACAAGTCACAGCTGGACCATGGCCAGTCTCTTCTACGATGCAGCCGGTGCAAGGTTGCGCGGTACTGCTCTGCAACGTGTCAAAAGGGTGACTGGAAGATTCATAAGAAAGTGTGTGCTGCTCCATGCTAACCGAGCTCTTCTCGTGAAAATTTATGGACTTTTCACTGAGCGATCTTAACCAACGTAGCAAAACATTGCTTCATTCACAGTAAACTCTGGAGAAGGAGTGACAGGACTAAACCACATCATGACGCTGCGTGAGTGTGACAATTGATGCTCCCCCCCCTGTGAACCAAGCACCTCTTCTGCCTTTGCTCTGTCTGTGGCACGATATATATTGTTTGATTTGAGCAACCGTAGCAGCAAGTACACTTTTTGTAGTATCCTGCGACGATATGAAAGAATGAAGCAAAAATTCTATGCTGTAGCTCGGGGAAGAAGCCGAGGCATCTATTCGACTTGGGAGCAATGCAGCTCGCAAGTTACCTCATTTCCAGGTTCCATTTTTAAGTCATTTGCAACTCTTCAGGAGGCACGAAAGTTTCTGGAGAACAATCCAGAGGGAAAGTCACTTCCCGAGGTTATGCAGTGTCCTTTGCCATCACATCCGCTGCCATCTGCAACCACAGCATCCAAGCGAAGTCGTACAGATGAGGAATTTCTATTGCTGGATGAGCTGCCCAGGGTGATCCCACCTTTGGCTCAACCGAAGGTGGAGGGTAGTTGGACGCATTGCTGGGATGCCTGCAAGGATCGCCGCAACTCACAAATGTTGCGTGAACACACTGCGTGTCAAGTCACGGAAATCTACGTCGATGGAGCTTGCTCCAGCAACGGGCAGGGAAGCGCTGCTCGTGGCGGCTTCGGTGGCTTTTACGGCACCGGTGACGCTCGGAACTTTTCTTATGCACTATCAGCGACGGAGGCCCAGACAAACAACCGCGCAGAGCTCCGTGCCGTTATTCATGCCCTGGAGCAATGCTTAGCCAATGCAGGATTCAAGGGGCTGCCAACGATGAGTGTGGTTGGTGGTGGAGTGAAGGATCTGCCTATGCTGCGCATCTTCTCGGATAGTCGCTACGTCATTGATGGATTGCTACAGTATTCCAAGAAGTGGGTCCGCAATGGTTTCGTCACGAGCACAAACACCGAGGTGAAGAATAAAGATCTCTGGGAGAGACTTATCTACCTGGATGGTGAGTATCGCATGTTGTTCGCACGGCAGAGGATAACACGAGCCCCATTTTCTGGGAGCGCGGAAAAGCACGGAATGGAGGGGCTACAGCTGATTCATGTGAAGGGACATTCGAAGGTGTTTGGAAATGAAATGGCAGATCAACTTGCGGTTGATGGTGCGCGCCGTGGCAAGGAGCTAGACCCCCCCTTCTAGTCCTCGATCATTGTGTGTCACGGCGATACTGCTAAGGGTATATTGTTCTCACTCTCAGAGATCCAGCAATGAACTTCCTTGGGGTCCACCACAAGTGCACTTCGTCTCTCCCCTCCCCCGCAGGCTCTGCTCATTATTTGTGTGCCTTCATTTCTTCTCTCATATTACTGCTTCCCAGTGCTCTGGAGATCCTACGTGGTGGTTGATTGGCAGGACAGCATGTGGGTCATCTTCTTTGACGGCCGGCCATCCTTCTGGCTCGTTGGAGGCCAGGTGTATCAAGCCGGGAAGAAGGATTGCCACATTATTGTGCTGGGTGACCCGAGTATCAGCCGAATCCACTTGTCAATAGAGGTTGGGGATTGCTGCACACTGAGCTCCGTCACCAGTGGACACCGATCAAGTGATGGTAATCTCAAGATGCCCGCCCCACTCACACTCATTGATTCATCCACCTATGGATCCACGGTACGGCCGTTCATTGCATCACCATCTGCAGCCATGGCTTCCATTGAGGACTCCCCCATGCAGCCCGGACTACGTCGAATTACTCCTTCCACGACGGATGGTGACTCCACAGCAACTGACCCACTCCTCCATCGCCTCAGCAAGGGCATACCCTTCAGAATTCCTACCAATGACACTCGTTGGGAGAACTTTACTATTGAGCTCGGACGTCACGGCGCGTCACTGCATCTCTCGTGGGTACCGGTACATGTACTTGTGGAAGGGCTTGATGCCGATCATTACGCCAAGCTTGAGCTGGTCTTCAGCTGCTGTGGAGTTCGCGAGCTAAGCCCTGCCAACTTGCCTCCAAATGCGAAGACAGCGCCCACCAATGATGAGGAGATGGAGGTGCGCCACGCGCTAAGCGCAACTGAGTGTATAAAGGGAGCAGATTACTTGGTATGCTCGCTCGTGCAGCCCACACCTGCGGTGGTCGCGATGCTGTGTCGCGGCATTAACCTCGTTACCCCGGCCTTCTTTCAGGCAATGAAGGAGAGGACCAATCCACAGACACCTCTTCCCGACCCTTCCTGCTACTGCCCACCGGTCTCCCCAATGTGGGCTAACCTCCTCCAGGAGCGTGTCGATGGAGATCGACCTCCAACCTGGCCGGCTCCTCATCCACAGCGTAAGCACCTCTTCACTGGACTGACCTTTGTCATTTACCAGCGACCGTTATACGCGGAGGCACTGCAGTTCATTGAATTCTCTCAGGGCCGCATCTGCTGGGATGGAGCACTGGAAGAGATTGCTGAACACCCTGACCGACGGAACTCATTACTAAAATCATTTTTCGTACGCCACCAACGGCACGTGGTTCTGCACAACGAAGCCGAGCGTGTGCCTTTTCGATCGTGTACCACACTCCTTCGAGACACCCTGAGGATGTGCTGTGTGGAGTATGATGTTGTCATTCGCACCATTGTCAAGGCACGTCCTCTCACACTTCCCGACTACCCAACATCTCTTCCGAGTGGCTTTAGTGAACTGGAAACTTCTGAGGGTGTGGTTGGAGAGTCAACGGGACCTAAGCGGATGGCCCGTCCAACGGACCCACATCCCCTCTTCCCCGATTTTGACAAACCGCAGCTCACCTCTTCAGCGGCTCAGGTCGGCAACTCTACACGAGAAATTGATGGTGATGGGTGGATCCGTCGGGACAACGCTGCCATTAGCGTGACGAGTGCTCAACCAACAAGGCCAACTACAACCCGCCGACCAACCTCCTTTAAGAAGCAGGACATCCCTCCGCCAGAACCTCTGGTGAAGATGTCCACGCCCTACTCCCACATGTCTCAGGGCAACGCCCCCATGGCACGGGTAGCGGCTCTGGATGCCGCGGATTTCATGTCTCCTGCGGCATTGGGCTGCAGCTCAGCCATGGATCTCCACCGCGGATCGACCGAAGGTTTCAATACCTTTGACATCACTGCCATCAATTCCATCAATCGAAGGAGCGGTACCACCATTCGTCGACCAAAGGCATCTGCACCATCTCGCGCACCAATTCGCGAGGCTACAGCAGGGCGGAAGCGAACCCCCAATGGTGAGCCTGTGGATGCGAGATCTCCTCCCAGTGTGGTGAGTACGACTGACGTGCCGGCACCAGAAAATGGAGACGGACTACAGCCCTTCAACATTTTCGACTTGGAGGGCTTATTTTGATGTCGAGTGATTGTGCACTTCTGCTTCACCAACCTACTGCGTAATTCTATTCTGACACTGGAATCATTAGCCCTGCGTGATTCTTCTTCAGCAATAGCACAAACATGCTTCTTTTTCTCTTGTGGCTTGCTCTCTCCACTTAGTGGCTTTCCAGCTGTAGTGTAGCACATTCCTCCTCTTGTGGCTGTTCGTGGAAATATTTCAAACAGAGCCATGGACGTGAAGTACGCAGAGCCCCTCAGCGATGCGGAGCCAGTAAGCTACGCCATCCTGTCTGTCCCAGGAAAGGCAGAGATGCGAAAGAAGGGTTACGACCCCTGCCACCTCGACATCAACGGTCGTGAAGGCCATCCGCTCGCCAAGTGGGCCACCTATAGCCTTCCCATCCACTGCTCGTACAAGGATGCCCTTCTGGCCATCCAGGCTGCCAACAGCAAGCCTTGGGGCCCACTGAAGGCTCGTCTGCACTTCTCCGATGGAAAGATTGAGATGTTTGAGCGCATCAATCCCAACGTTCCTGGATCTTTCAGTAATGTCCGCACCTACGACCCCAATGGCGTCTACAAGAACCTGACAATGGAGAAGTCCGCTGCTAGCCGTACGACGCTCCAGGCCCGTCTCAAGCCAGTGTCGAATGAGCGCGGCCACCATTTGGGCAGCCAGCCTATTCCCCGCACCTTCGCCCCTGAGGTGCTCTACAAGAACTGCCCTCCTCCTGTACACTCCCAGGCTGGCTATGACTTCACCCCCATCAGCCACGCGTCCTATCTCCTCAAGCCTCACGATCCCCCGCAGGGTGTTCGTAACGTCCAGAGCAACTTTATGCACAGCCCCACGGACTACCGCCCCATGTCGTATCTCCGCCCCCCTCCTCCGGATAGCCGTCACTGCCACTGCAAAGAGGTCTACCAGGTCGGAGACTACACCATGGACCTGGCTCGCCAGACAGATGTGGTGGATCAGCGCAATCGCTACACCATCAAGGAGACCACGTCGCTGGGCTTCTTGAAGCCAAACTCCACCATTATAGGCCGGCGCCATGCCCAGGAACCGCGCTTCCCATGTATTGATTCGCTGAAGCAGTCGCGGGCTGCCGATAGTGCTCCAGCAGAGGCGGCGTAGATGGTTGCTGTCGATCGCAGGAACGGGAGAACGCTGGACCTGCGCACAGGCATACCTGGTGCAACGCGACAGGGAGAAGCATATCCTAGATGCCATGCATGTCCACGTGTGGCTACTATCCCTAGAACAATCACGATGTTTTGATAATTGGCTCCAACTGCGGTGGTGAGGAACACCGCGCGGGAAAAAGAAGACTGGCGGTTTGCCTTTGGCAATCCTCATGTAAAGTAGAGCATGACACCGGGTTTTGTCGCAGTGTTGAGTTGCTCTGGTGCTGAACTCAGCCAAAACCCTTCCACACCCGAGTCAAGACGACGAGAGGGTGGAGTGACGCCATGAGCGCGCTGGCATCATGCCATTGCATTGCTTCAGAATATACACTTACTGATGCACAACTATTCTCTCCTCCATGCTATTTCGTTCTCTGTAGTTGATTAAACTACCACAAACCAGACATCTGGACAGGGTTTTTCAAAGGTTTTGTAGCTCACTTGTTTGGATAGATCTCAATTCAACGACAAGTACCGATTCAGCATCGTCCTTCATCGACGATTTGCTCGGCTTGATACAGGTCATCCTCAGAACCAATTTGCAAGTTCCTATTCCCAGAGACTCGAGACACCAAGTAGCTCAATTGCTGTTTTTCTTTCTATCAACACGTTGAGCAACCTAACAATCTCTCAATTTTTTGGTTTCCTCAATCAACCAATCAAACTACTTCATCCACTACCTACACGCTGCTACCTTGCTTTTATTTGTCCGAGTGCCATACGGGTATTGTTCATTACTGTATTGTAAAGGCGTGTTTTTTCTTCGAGTTCTTTCTCGAGAAACTTTTTACGTCGCACCGCTGTTCAGTTCATCTCCACCACACACACACACACACACTCCCTCTCGTCGTGCCTGATTGCGCAGCTCCGATTGTCTGTCTTCTGTCAGCTCCTCCTTTTAAGTTGTCGTCGTTTTCTTTTGGTGTCTTCATCACACTGAGTGTAGTACCCTCCTACACATCATTACCACCAATCCTCAGCCTTACGTGATTGATATCTGTGCAGCTGCAAGACAGCGGTTCATCTTCTGTGAGCGGTTTGACTGGTTTCTGTGGATTAATCCACCGTAGCACTTTCTGGTTGAGCGACAGAACAACAACGAAAACATGGGTGTTCCGAAGTTCTTTCGATGGTGCGCGGAGCGCTATCCATCCGTCATCACACCTTTTAAGGACTCGCCTCCTCCAGTGGATAATCTGTACTTGGATATGAACGGCATCATCCACAACTGCACACATCCCAACGACATTGACGCAACACGTTGCGCACCAACAGAAAAGGAGATGATCCAGGGTATGTTCACCTACCTAGAGAAGTTATTCAATGCGATCCAGCCGCGTCAATACTTCTTCCTTGCGGTGGATGGCGTGGCCCCTCGCGCCAAGATGAACCAACAACGCCAGCGACGTTACCGTGCTGGGTATGAAATGATGATTGCACGTGAAGAAGCCGTAGCAATGGGAACCGAGGTTCCTGAAGAAAAGGACGTCTTTGACAGCAACTGTATTACACCCGGGACGCCATTCATGGTTCGTGTTAGTACTGAGTTTCAGTACTTCATCACCATGAAGCTTTCGACTGACCCTGCCTGGCAGAGCTGCCAAGTAATCTTCAGTGGCCACGATTGCCCCGGTGAAGGAGAACACAAAATTGTGGACTTCATGCGACGCCGGAAGATGCAGCCTGGCTACAATCCCAACGAGACTCACTGCATGTACGGTCTTGATGCGGATTTGGTGATGCTGTCACTCGCCACGCATGAGCCCCACTTCGTCCTCCTCCGCGAGGTCGTGTCGTTTGGACAAGGCCGCCGTGAACGTGAGGACCAGGAGAAGGGCCTCGTTGTCAATAAGGCCTTTCACAAGGCGGACGAGTTCGTCTTGTTCCACCTAAATGTCCTCCGGGACTACCTTCACTTAGAAGTTACCAATCGCTTGAAGACACTCAACTGCAAAGTAGACTTCGACTTTGAGCGAGTGGTAGATGACTTTGTCTTTATGTGCTTCTTCATTGGTAATGACTTTCTGCCCACCATTCCTACTGTGGGTATTAACGACGGGAGCATGCTGGTCATGCTGCACACGTACGTTGACATTGTCCTGTCCAAGGGGGCATACATCACCACTGACGGTGTGATTGACTGGAGATATGCGGAGAAGCTGCTTTCGGAAATCGGCACCATGGAGCTCGAGACACTCCGAAAGCGCCAGCAGGAGGAGGAGGACTACCAACGTAATCGTGCTCGGCGAGATCCTGGCTACGAGGCCCCGGCTACACAAAGCATGCCCATCACCTCCATTCCAGAGTACAAGGACCGATACTACCGGGAAAAGCATGGCTTTTCCAAGGGATGGGGTCCCACCTCTCAGGAGATGGAGGAGCTCAAGCTACACTATTTGGAAGGTTTGACGTGGGTGATGAAGTACTACTACCAAGGAGTTGCATCCTGGAAATGGTTTTTCCCACACTACTATGCCCCCATGGCAAGTGACTTGGTCAACTTGCCAGCCATTGCGGCAAAGATTTCATTCACCCTTGGCACGCCATTTCTTCCGCATCAGCAGTTGCTCTCCACACTGCCCCCGATGTCCTACCTCTCGATCCCACGGGCCTATTGGCCTCTGCTAAAGAATCCTTCGAGCCCGTTAGCTCGGTTCTTTCCGGAGCACATTACCATCGACCGTGAAGGCGCACGCGCCCCATGGGAGGGTATTGTTCTCATTCCTTTCATTGATGAAGATATCCTCATCGCAGCTTACGAATCCGTCCAAGCTGATGTTGCCCCGGAAGAAGGTGCGAGTAACTGCCATGGACCAGCCATCTGCTTCTCCCACGACACCAAGATGGCCCCCACCACGTTAAAAGATGCTCTATTTGGCGATTTGAGTAACGTGCGCGTGAGGCGAGTGGCCTACACGCTGCCCACGATTGACAAATTTATTCCTACCCTGTGTGCGGGAGTAAAGATCGGCAACGAACAGATGGAAGGCTTTTCCACCCTTCAGACCAAACTGAAGTACATCACCCCGAGCTACGAGCTTGGCCAGGTGAACATTTTTGGCATGCCAACGCGTAAGGAGAGCATGCTTCTGCAACTAAACGATACATCCCGAGCCCGGGACTTGTCCTCCATTTCCTCGCTCATTGACACCGAGGTATTGGTGGGCTTCCCGCACTATAAGCGCGCTCGAGTGGCCAGCCTCAGCGAGGCCCGCAACACCATCCAGGCTGTTTATAACAAGGACGGAAGCTTTTCTCGGGTAGAAACCCGACGAAAGAACCAGGATGAGGCTATGGCCTTCACCAAGGAGGCTGACATGCACATGCGGTATATGAAGTCGAAGTTGGGTATTTCGGTAGAATCCGTTGATGTCTTAGTCTACGTGCATCGCTTTATTGGGATGCGTATGACACGTGATGGTCGTTTGGTGCGTCAGTTCTCGCAAAGCGAAACCTGCTACCCACTACAACTTCTGTGCTTTTTGGATGACATCACCATGGTACCCGATTCACGGTACGTGGAACGCGATCGCTCTGCGATTGATTTGACCTCTGGGGCCAAGTGTGTGTATATCGGCCCTGAACCCAAGAACAAGAAGAGCAACCGGATGCTCTATGGCTGCACAGGCACGGTCGTTCACAAGGATCCTGCCTCAGGACACTACACTATTTCACTTCGGACGACGTTGAATGCTCTCGCGGTTCCACCGTCACTACGCGATTACGCTTCCAGCGGCAGTTGGTTTTCTCTGCACCAGGCAGCAGAAAAGCTTCGCATCAGCCAACGCACGCTCTCACTCATTTGTGGGAGCATTGAAACCTCTCCCCAGTTTGGGTCACGAGAGTTGGGTCTCTCCATCAAGTTCAGCAATCGCAACTTGGCACGTGTGGGCTACGCAAAGGTTGTTGAGAAGAACATCAACCCGTGGTACGTTGGAAATGGAGATGTCTTTGCTCACATGGCGCTAGATGATGAGAAGGTTGGCTATTACATTGACAAGACCGCAACGAACGAGCAGACAAACGGTAACACCAACACCCAGCGCCAGTCACGCCCAGGAGTGTGGTACCTGTCCTCCACTGCGATGAAGTTGGTGCGGTCCTACATTGAGGCATTTGAGCCTTTGGTGAAGTACCTGGAAATTGGTAATGCCGATATCCGTTGTTTGGAGCCGCCAAGCTTCATGACCGGCAAGTGGCAGCAGAGTGAGGCTTCTGATGTGGTGGACGAAGTCGTGAAGTTCGTGGCGGAGGCGAACTTGTTGGACATCCCAATGATCACCGCCACGGAGGAGGTGTACCCTGCCGCACTTCTTGGCGAACTGGAAACCTCACTAGACTCGGCGTCGGTGGAGAAGAAGGCGGTGACCATGCAAAATGTTGCTCCTGAGCACCTCTACTTCCCACTGACGTACAGCTCCGGTGGGCATCTTGTCCCCCTCCCTCTTCCTCGTCAGCAAACCTACCGTCTTGGTGCACGTGTGACCAACTGCAGTGCCACCGGCACAACTCCCTTTGGAGAGACGGGTACGATCGTTCGCCTACTTTCCAGCGGTCGTGAGGCGGAGGTGGTGTACGATGAAAGCTTCACGGGTGGAACACGGTTTGATGGGCGACTTCGCGAGAACCGTGGAGCCATCAGCAAGCTATCATCGTTGTTGGTGCTGCGAAGTGAAGGTGAGTCTGGGTCACCGGCATCACCGCGGGATGCAGCCAGCCCAAGCAGTAGTGTCCCTGCCAGCTCTCCTGGAGCTGCCTCGGCGCTGCTCGAGCGCTTTGTCAAGAAGAACCAACTCGGTGACACTGATAAGGATGGTGGAAGTCAGCGGCACACACCTGCCAGTGCTCACATAACCTCACCGGGAGGTGCGGTGAATATTGTGGCGGATAGCACCGGCGGCGGCATCAAAGTCAGCGACCTCCTCCAGCGACTCCCTGGAAACTTGACGCCTGCGTCACTATCATCGGCGGCATCTCCACCCTCGGTGGCTGCGCCTGCGGTGCTTCCGAAGCCACGTAGTCAGGCAGCCGAGATGCGGGGTGCTGCCACACCGGCTTCTGCGTTATCCAAGGATGCCAGTCTTCCCTACGCCATCCCCGATGACTTTGTGACGGGTAAGGCAGCTATCACGCACCTGGATGCAGCCAGCCTCTTCCGCAAGCGAGCAGAGGAGGCAGTCAAGAATCTCCTTCGGGAGGTTGTCATGGCCCAGAAGAAGTGACCCTACCTCACACAATATGGAATCCTTGTTCACACCTTAGAGGGGTGTGTTGGGATTGTGACGTACAGAGCAAGCTGTGTAAACCCCTCCCCTTTGTTTTCCTTGTAGCTTTCTTTCTTCTCCCCTCCCCCCTACCACAAACCTTGTTGCCTATCTCCTTCCAGTGATGTCAACTTTCCTTTGGATATGCGGGTGGTTGTGCTCCCTTTTCCACTCCGAAAAAAAGGAAAAAAAAGATATATAATGCAACAACAACAACAAAAACACAAAGAGTGAGAACATGTGTGTGAGAGAGAGAGCCAGTGCTGTCATGTACGAAACCTCCCCACAGCAGGTGTGACTGGAGGGGACGCGCGACTGGCAGCTGAAAACTGTTGTTTGGCCAAGTACGACAGCACTAACATTTGTTGGATTTCTTCCTTCCCCCCATTTCCCCCCCCCCCCCAAAAAAAAAACACTAAACAGAACTCTCCATTTTTTCTTCTATTTTGGGGGTGAGAACGAATGACATGTGTTTCTCCCTCACACACCCTACACCCACTATTCAATTATACTCTGATTCCGTGCGGAGTGCTGCACGGCATCCGATGGCAACACATGCTCCTCCTGCACTTCAACACCATCATTCTTTCTTTCGCCTTTTGTCTGACCTGGTGACCGTTGAAACTGAGAACTTGGGTAGGGAGGCAGCTCCTCAGTACAAATAACACAGGTAGAGGATCAGAGTGAAGCACCTGAACCAACCTCCACTCGATCAATCTTACGGACTAGTTCAACTCCTCTTTTCTTCATATCCCCAAATTCACTCTCTTCTGGTGCACATACAGAGAGAGCAATAGGAACACCCCACCCCTCTGTGTGACCTTTCGTACGTTGAAGATGTCAGCCGATCATCTCTCAGGTCTAACCTCTGAGTCACGTCAGATCATTGACAACTTTTTTAGGTGGTCTAACATCTCGCTGGAGAAGTTCAAGCGGGACCTCAGCGTAGAAGCCAGTGCCTTTGCGTCGGGAAACCTCATTCACAACACATACTCACGTGATGACGTCCGCAATATGCTGCAAGGGCAGGTTGTCATGCTGCAGGATCTTGTGGACCACCAGATGGAAGGCTCATCTTCGGCGACAGCGGAGCTTATGCGAGCGGTGCTGCGAGAGGCTGATCTGCAGCGTGTGGTAATATCTGTCAATGCTGTGGATGTCTTGAACAACGCTGGTGGTGTGAATGCGATGGGCAATCATGGGCGTCAGCTCCTCAGTGGTCCCACTGGACGTTTAGCTCCACTTACCCTAGCAGATGCAGGAGGTGAGGCCGCCCGGCAGCTCGCGGAGGCAAACGCTGAGGTGCGGCGACTTCAGGTGAAGCTGCAGCAGGTGTCAGATAACTACACGCGTGTGATGCAAGGCAAGTCATCCGACACGGAGCACTTGCTCACGATGCAGAGCTCCATGAATGAAAAGGAGCGTTTAGCCTCCGAGCTCGCGCAGCGGTGCCAGAACCAAGATTTGGAGCTTCAACATGCAGTAAGCCAACTCCGCATGGAGGTGGCGGAAGCCCGGACAGAGCTGGCGACCCGCCTCAATCAATCTACACAATACCAGCAAGTGAAGAAGCTCCTCGCATCACGGAACGAGCAGCTGCGTCAGTTTCGCGCACGCCTCGCCATTGTGGACCCAACCTTCCTGGCCCAAGCCGGCGACATCGAGGCAGAGGCGGACTAGCTACAACCCACGGTGAAGAGTGGATCTGTCTCTTCGTCCTACCAAAGGAGATATTATCATGCGTTTCAACGCGCATTCAACCATCGATTTTTTTTTTCTTGTGTGAAGTCCTTGGGTCGTGAGATGGTTCATCTCTCTATCCATCCACTCAATCAGCGGAACTGGATTGGGCAAGTTCGGTCCAATAGCGAAACACTAGTGCGAAACACTATAATTAGGTCCTTGCCACTTGGGCATTATAGGCTCACCTTCTCTTTCCTATTTTTCCTTCTCTTGTTTTTTTTTGCTGACGACGTCAGCGCGTAGGGTGCGTCATCTTACTGGCTGATCAGTAACCAGTTGTCGGTTACTACTGTGGTGTCAGCCTCACAGATCGAATCACGACATACACAGAACAGAACTTAGCAGCACACAGACCATTTATTCAAATAAGTATTCTGGAGGTTTTCAGAAACCCCACCCACATTCTCGGCTTTGTGCGGCAAGCAGCAACGTTTCTATTATCTATATAGGTTGCTTCTTTTAGCCGCAGTGGTGGACATGACATCGCTTCAGATGACTGCTCCTTCTGGAGGCTCTTCATCCACTCATGTTTCTGGCACAATGGTGTTCGCTCTCACTGCCCTTGGAGTGACTGCGGCTGTGTATGCCCTGTGCAACAACAACAACAGCCATCGTCGACGTGGAGTGGATGGCGGCCTTAGCTGTACGTTGAGCAATCCCAAAGGATCTCGACACGCAGCAACTGCAGACGGTTCTGAAGAGGCCGCTCAGCGCGCGAGGACCCCTGATGGCCATGTCCCGCCAACACCTCCCATCAAGAACTACTTCTCTACGAGAGCGGAAGCGCACGTCAAGCGGCACTCGGCCAACCAAGTCGAGTGGTATGATGCTGCCTTGGGTCTTAACATCCCATTCTCACCCATTCTCTTCAGTGTCAAGTCGGAGGAACGGCAAGCCCCGCTGGTGTTGCTGACACTGCGCTACCTTCGTCAAGAGGGGCACCGGATTGCCATCACCATTGAAGAAATGAGCGCTGTCATGAGTGCAGAGGAGTACAAACAAGCCAACATGCATCGCATTGCTAGCTGCTCCGAGGTACTGACAGGGTCATCACCAAGTGTGCGTATTGGAAATTCAATATACCCACAAGCAGAGTACTGCTACGTGGATGAAACCGACCAGTTGCGTTACGTGCTGTCAGTCTTCCTGACCCACGATCGGCTTGCCCTTTCTGTGCAGTACGTTGCCCCGACACGCGTCCACAACATCATTCCAACGGCATTTTACGAACTCATTCGGTCCATATCCTTCAGCCCGCCATCGCCAACACCGTCTTACCTGCTGGTGTCGGAGCCGCGCCTGGGCCTGGGCTTCCGCCTCTCTCTTAACTTCTCCGTCTACGACGGTCTTGTGGATGGTCTCGATGCCATCCCTGACCCAACACTCCAGACAGACAAGTCAAGCATCACTGAGGTGGGAAGCTCACCCTTTGCCACAGCGGTACGTCGTAGCCCCAATCCGCTTCTCATCCTTGCTGGGTACGGTCCCGCGCTACCGCCAGTGCGTCGTCCACGCCACCAGCTCAGTGGCAGCTCAAGCGACCTGGCACCCACCTCCCCTGACGGTTCACGCTGGATTCAGTACCTGGAGCCACAAGTGAAGGCCTCCCTTGGCCACTTCAAGCTGCGCGGTCCGCAGCAGCCCTTACGTTTTGTGTTTCGAGAGGAGAGTCAGGCAGATCGCAAGCCCAACGAGCCACAGAGCGGGGCCCTCGTCATTCGCCCCCTCTCCCACCGTGCCTCCACGCGTGGCAATTTTGTTGGATTGGAGGATGACGACGACGACAGCACAAGCACATCGGCCATTGATTTACATGGTGCCTTTGTGCTCATGGAGGTCCATGCAGAGGCGGGAAGCTCCTGTCTGCCCTACCTCCTCGGGGATGAGGTCTACGCCATGGATCATCCCAGTGTTGGCGGCACCGATGCCTTTCTCAGTGGTACTTCTGCCTACGTCGCCATCTTTTGCTTCCCCATGGGTGATGCCTGCGTGCTCTTCCACTTCATTGCGTCAACGGCACACCTCCGATTTGCCGATTTCGTCGCTGCGTGCACCTCTACCGTCCAAACCATCTCCCTGGGCAATCACTTTGGCCAGGGTACCTCTGTGATCTACAGCAACACCCGTCATGAGGTCCTCCCCTTCATGTGCCCACTTCCTCTCAGTGGAGAGGCGGAGAACGAGGTGCGGGTGGAGGAGCCACAACTTGGGGATCCTCTTGCGGTGATTCACATTCGTGGAGTAGAATCCATGACGGTGCTGGTACGTGTATTTCCCCTTCCTCAGTTAGAAGCGCGTCGAACCTCCAAGGCAATGGCGAAGACGAGCACAGCGGCCGTTGCGAAGATGCTCGAGCGCGTGATTCATGGCTACCTGGCGAACCTCTCGGAGGAGGTTTCGGTGCAACAGTGGGAGCGCTTCACCCTCAACGGCAGGCCGGCTCTCAAGCTGTGTTTTGAGCTTGCCAACCGCGGCGAAAACGGTGTGGCCATGGACTTGACGAGTTCTTTTGGCAGCCTCAGTGCTCCTGGTGATCGGGCAGGAAGCGTGGATGGGGCTTGGATAGACAAGGAAAGTGTACTGGAAGATGAGGTGGGCACCATGAATCCGTTTGCACGTTACTACCCACCACCACCACCCCCTGCTTCATATGCTGGTGCCGTGGGCGGCTCCACAGCATCTGCTGGCCCACAGAGCCCAGCAGGAATTGGACGACCACTGATTCCTGCGGGCAATGCCGCTTCTCATGCCCCTTCGGCCGGGCTTCACAATTCCAACTTGATCGATGGACGCTCACCTTCCCCAAGTGAACCTCGACCAGATGACGGTTCAGAGGAGGAACGCCTTCCGCTTCGAGTAGCCGTTGTGAGCTGTTATGAGCATCATGCCTTTCTTCTGATGACTTCCGCCTCCGCCTACACCCTCGCCGTTGCCCAGCACGAGGTAGTAGAAGCTGCGTCTCGCCTATCGCTGCTCTATACCGCGATGCCGTAGTTGGAAAGGAGCCCTAAAGGGCCGAAGGCAGGGCTTGACTTGATTGGGAGTATGCCGACGGTTCTCCATGTGCTCATGTGCTTGAGTGCGTGTGCACGTTGCGTAGGCATCTCTGCACATGGCAACTCTCCTGTTGGTTGCTGTTTTCTTCTCGTTGACGTTGAGGAGTGAATATTGCCGTGTTGTTTCTGTTTGGCGTGCATGTCATGGCCATGGATTTTTATGATGAAGTCGTGGCCCAGACTTGTGGGCGTCAACTTTCTTCAGCAATACCGAACAAGCACACCTATTCATTGATCACTTGCATTTCGTAACCACCCACTTGTCAATATCCGCTGTGCATTCTCATCCACCTTTCTCCTTCTGCTGTAGCAAACGCCCAGTGTGCGTGCCTATCGCTCCCCCAGATCCCGTACCCACAATCTGACCGATCACCCACCATGGACCTCATTCTCTCCACCATCATCTATGTGCTGATGGTCCTGCCCACCGCAATCCTCATCAAGGCCCACAACATCACCTTTACTCGACATTTTTTCCTAGTCCTGCTTGTCCTGGTGGTGGAGCTCCTCTGCTCTACCGTAGCTGCCGGCGTGGCGCCAAGCGCACAGTCCGGGTCTGAGACCGTAGAGACCGTGGCTCTTGCCATTGCCGGTCGATGCTTTGTGGCCGTGACGGAGGTGCTCTTCATCCAGTTCGTTCTTAACAACCCCGTCGCACGACGCTCCTTCCACCTCGACGAGGCTGCCGATCCCTGCGCGACGGTGGCGGTCATTTGGACGGTGTGGGAAATTGTGTTGTTTCGATGGATGCTGTGGTATCGCCATATGGGTGGCAAGGGCTTTGAGCCAGCCAGCCTCATCACCGCTGTCGAGTCGTTCCTGCGACTTCTTCTGCTGCTTGGGGTGGGCCGTCGCGTGAGGGAAAGGGGAAGCTCCGCCCTCATCTACGTGCTGTTGGCTGTGATCATTGGCGCCGCCGCGAGTGCGGTGAACCCACCATCTCTGAACCTTCTGTCCTGGATGCCCCTTCTAATCAGCGTGGCAGCCGTGAGCGGTGTTGGTGCCCTCATATTCCCCGCTGTTAGTTCAGAAGACACTGCGCCAAAGCAGAAGACGGAATGATGCAACCCTTCCCCCTTCTCACCTCCTTCCTCAATATGATCATCTCGTCGCTCTCACAGACAGGCTACTGCTGTCGTAATGAGGGTATAATTCTGTGGACGCTAACTCCTCGCAACCAAGCTTGAGATGTAGTGAGCTGGGGCTGAAGAACTGCGAACTCGTATCTTATGTTTATTGCATCCAAATCAAATTTCATTCACTAACCTCTCCACCCCCTTTTTGTGATTCCTCTTCCAGTCAAGTAGTGCCTTCAGACACACACACACACTTGCCAGCCCGTGCTGCACGTGTATAGACTTGTCTTCCACAGACACCCACACGCACGTAGCACAACTGAGCCCAAACCTTTCGTGGTTGAGCACGAAGTGAACTTGTTTTCTTGAAGTCCATTGTGCAGTCTGTGTCTTTCCCAATGCCTCGTCCGGAGCCTTACATTACAGAGGCTGTGGAGAAGGGCCTAGACCGCCTTGGCCGCAAGTACCTCTGGCGCATGAACCACGCCATCTACTCCGCCTCTCCGCCTAGCTGTGTGCTGATCCGTGAGCGATTGCGTGATGTGGACATCTTCATTTCTGACCCCAACTATGCTATTCTGGTGGAGAAGCACGCCAAGGGTGACGAGAACGCTCCCATTGATGCCACTGCGTTGGTCAAGGAATTCCTGCTGTGCTACACACCACGTCGGCTTCATGTGGTGGAGCTGGTTATTCAGAAGCTGGACCCAAACAACACTGGAATGATCCTCCTCGACGACTTGTTGGACCGCTTCGATGCCCTGCGCCACCCCGGCGTGGTATCTAACGCACTGGAGGTGAAGGATGTGCTGAAGAACTTCCTCGCCAGCCTTCCTGTCGTTCAGGTCGGTGGCAAGAATGTCGTGATGGTCGAAGACTTCAAGACGTACTACTTAGGCATCTCACTTACAACCCCGCGTGATGAGGACTTTGAGCTACAATGCATCCGCTCCTACTGTCTAGATCGCCCTGCTCTCAGCCTGGAGAATGAAGGAGAGCGCATGCGTGGATCAAGGCTCATTGCACACCAGAACAAGCTCCTAGGTGAGGGCCGCAATCACCCACTCTACACAACAACCTACGAAGACTACGGCAAGGATGAACCCTATGATGTAGTGACGCACCAGTACGGACGCTCACAGCAGTTTACGCGCAACATGCCGCCACGCACGGGTGGGGCGACCTCCATGAACATGTGAGTAGGCAGTATGCGGCAGTACCATGTAATATCACGACACGTAGTGTGTGGCTAGAGGCTGCTGCCTCCTCCCATATCTCTGCGGTGAGTGGTTGCCGGTGAAAGCGTTTTCACCCCACGCCACGAAGAATTATGATTTGCTGCACTGTGTCTATGCGCAGTGGATCCTGAGTCGTGCATTGATGCTCCATCATGACAACTCCTCTTTTCTTCGCTCATCTTTGTGGTTTCATTGCTAGCACCGAGTTGCCCAACTGACTTCCTCCCTATTGAGGGCCATCGACGTTTGAAGCACAACTTCAGGACAGGTCCTACGTTCTGTTAGAGATAGACCAACATAGATTCTTTTCAGAGACTACCCACTTTAGGCATTCAGTGACCTCTCTTCTACGTGTACGATTACCTTCATACCTTCCTTTCTTTCACCCTACATTGGCTGCCGCTGAGTGACGTTGTCAAGTGCCCACCACCTACCAGTATCTGGGAAACTACCATTTACATCATCACGTACGTCTGCTTTTCTGGCGTTTGGTGTTTATCTGGTGATATCTTCTTGACATTGGCTCCCTGCAACCACCACACTCTAGTAAACTGAGACTGGCGGTGTGTGTAGCTCCCTCGCGCGTATGACCGCGGAATTCGTTCATCTTGACTTCATCCTCATTCGTGGCCCGGAGGTGCTCCCAAGGCGGGTTCACGTGAAGCTAAGCAAGGATGGAACCCCAGCAACGATTGGTCGTGCGCCGAATTGCTCAGTAGTGCTTGATCCTCGACTGATGTTCTCCTCGCAGGTGCAATGCCAGCTCTTCAGCGTCTCTACCGGTGTGAAGGAGGACGATGTCATCTGGGGGAGCACTCCTCCACGTGAGCAGGCGGGTGAGGATGGGGTGGAGGTGTTTCTCATGGATCTTTGCAGTAGTAACGGCACCTTTGTCAACGGCAGGCGCATTGGTGGAACCGACCCCACACCACTTCGGGAGGGAGATCGTTGCATTTTTGGCGGTATGCGTGATGTGGCAGTGGGTGAACTACTCCCCTCAGATGCTTTTCAGGGGCCCGAGCTCGTTGTGTGGATGGTGACGCGACAGCCGTCATCCATCACCCCCAATCTTCCCTTTGAAGCTACTCCAGTCCTCCTACCCACGCCAAAGGCCATTGAAGAGGTGGAGAAGGCACTACGTGATGCGGTTGCTCCTCCAGGAGAAGAGGCCACCCCCGATCACGTTCCTCAACGTTTGTTTGATGGAATATCCCCCGCATCTCCTCAACGGCCCACGGTGGAGCTTGTGACCCACCCCGCCACCACTGGCGAGCAGAGCCTCATCGATCCCTCCTCGCTCTCAATTGGCGGCGCTGAGGAGGCGGTGAAGATTCCAGTCGCCCGCTCCACCTCCACCATCGCTACTCAGCGCAGTGGGCGGAGTCTGTCGTTGGTCGCGCCTACTCCGACCACCGCTGCTCCTCACATTGGCAGCAGAAGCCGGCCCATCTCTCGATGGATTCCGCCACTCCCCGCCCATTTCGAAGCCGTCCGCGTAGGCAAACACACCTTCTCCTCACCTGAAACCGCTCGTCTTGTGACGTGGGCGGCAGCTTCCACTGGCGAGGTGGCAGGAAGCTCCTCCACGCCTCCGCGGCAGCGTGGGGCCAAGGAGAAGAAGGGCCGTGGCTCGGCCGCTGCCACAAAGCGTGCCAAGACGGAGACGAACGTGGCACCAACATGTACTGTCATGCGCGGTACACCAACCAATGATCTCCGCTTTTCCGAGGCACATTGGATGTGGAACATGGAGCTCCCAGCGACCTTCTGTTCCAGTAGTCCGCTAGGCTCCCCACGGGGAGAGACGCGGATGCAGCCCTGTGTGCTTCCGGTGCCATCTATCCAGGCTGTGGTGGCCTGTACTGGGCGGCTTGGGTTGGCAGCTCAGCTCAAGGAGGACAGCCTGCTACCCCTGCTGGAGCCATCCTTGACGAGTGGGAGCCCAGCCCACCGGTGGCTTGTTTGGCGGCTGGAGGATTGCCGGGCCGTCACCAAGCTGCAGGCTGAGAACGCAGCTTCGGAGGAGGTGGTGCCTCACCCTGCCCCACGCGGCAAAGCTGCCGCCAAGAGGATGGCACAGGTGCCGCTACCATCAGAGCCAGAAGATATCCCTGCCGACGTGTTGGCGTCTTCCACAACCTTCTTTGAGTATTGGCTGACAACCCTGGAGGCGTTCTACGGCCCCAAGTTGCCACCTATGCAACGGATGGAGACGGAAGCCTTCGACGAGCTCTTCTCCCCATCAGCGGAATAGGCGATACTTCTCCATGCGACCTCTGTTTCTCTGCACTTACGAATATTGGCGTGACGAGGGTGTTTCAATCTTTTTGAGCTGATGCGACGCGTTCTTTCTTGGAGTTCTCGTCAACGATGGTGTGGCACGTCAACGAATTCAGCCGCCATTTGCGAGTAGAATCAACTAATTGTGTTTATTCCTCTTCTCATTCTTTAAGCCCGTCACTATAGAATCCGTTAGATTCTCACAAACCTGAGGAGGCGTGTGGCAACATGACTCCCCGAACGCGCTCCCGTGTGCTTATTGTGTCTCCCAACTCCGGAAGCATCGCACCATCACGTTCCATTAGTGTGCAGCGGAGCGTCCTCGCACGCTCGAACCATAGTGGCTCCCGCTCCCAGCGATCCACCTCCATCCTCAAAACCAACGGCCGTTATGGGGGAAGAGAAGCGTACGGTGAGGAGGAGTCAGAGATGGCGAGAAGCCATCACAAGGAGGCTGCCGCACGGGCCGCGCTGAACCTTCTTCGGGAGGACTCCAACTGTTCAGGCAGCCGTTTCAAGAACACCAGCCGGTCGAGCTCCGCGTCTGGGTTTCGCAGAGATGCTCCTGGCGTCCATGTTCCTCTGAGCTCAGGCAGCCACTCTGAGTTCTCCCGCGACGGGGGCGGCCGAGAAGAAGACCAAGAGGCGGTTGACCGAGCACGTGCCATCTTGAGAGGGGCAGCCTCCAACATACTCAGACGGCCTTTCGGCTGGCGTACGGAGGATGGGGTGCGCAATGTGCGGCGGAGTAGCCGCTCAACCTCTCGCTCGGAAGGGGATAGGGTGCCAGTCACTGCCTCCTCGGGCGTGGCTGCATCACCACGCGCAAGAAGCAACTCCGTCCACAGTGGTAGCGGCCGACCGCCCAAACGCCGTGCGCTGGAGCTACCAGCTACTATTCCTCAAACTCGAAGTGACGATGATGAAGAGGACGATGAACTGGACCCAACCCTCTCCTCCTTGCAGCACCTATATCGCTCACGTGATGTGGTGGATGCCCGACGCCAGCTTCCACGCCACGCAGCCATTTCACGTTTCCATGGGGCTAATCGCCCAGATGGCACCGTCGCAGGGGAGCCTGCCGCTACGTGCCCTGTTCCTGCAGACCCCTGCCCACCCATGTTTAGCGGCCTGAGTGCCATTCCCCTCAGTGCCAACCTCTTTGAGTGTGATCCGTTTGCGGTACCAGCCCAGCGTGGGGCGTCTTCTGCGACTTCACGTGCATGTGTGCGGCCGCTGTGGGTTCTTGTGGGAACCTTCAAGACGGCCCTTCGTGGAGTGGTTGAGATTGACTACCCTCATGACTCGTTGAAGTGGCTTCAGGCGAACCCACGCGGTGGCCTCCAAACCATGAAAGTATCACTCTCAGCCATGATTGACGTCTTCACTGCTCAGGTTGCACAGGAGGACGAGGACATTCGAGAGGTACACCACACACTCATTCTTCGCACTTCCACTCGTCCATCACAGGTGGCCTTTGGATTTCACAAGATGAGTGAGGCAAATCGCCTGCGGTCATTGCTGAAGGTGGCCATGAGCAGTAGCCGCTAAGGACCCTTTCGTCTTTTCTCCTGCACCCACGTCTTGGCCCCTCTCCACAACAGGCTTCCATGGGGAAGGTGGCACTGACGTACTACTTCGGCTGGTTTTCATTAGATACTCCTCTCATCCTAGTCTAGCCCAGAGAGGACCTGGATGACGGAAGTTGGAGATAGATGCTGTAGATCGAATGAGTGGGTGTGTGTATACAACGGAAGCAATATTGTTGTGGTTGTGTTGGTAAGTGTGCCATGAGACGAGCGTGCCTTTCATCCCCCCCCCCTTGCTGACTTCATCTCCTTCTTCCTTTGGTGTGATTGATGTTCTTGTACTAATAGTGGTTTTTGTGTCTGCACCGCTGGTGTTGTCTCTCCAGCACAGGAGGAGTACATCGCCACTCGTTGTAAACCGTTTTCTACCGCATCTGTTTTCAAGTCTTTAGGGCAACATGCCACCCCGCCGCGCTGCGGATGCCCAGATTGGAGCTGAAATCGATCCTCGACGCCCGTCGCTCTACGAGGATGCTTTCCTAGATCAACTGCTTCAGGTAGTGAAGGAGGCGCTGCCCCCTGGAGAGCATGGCACCAACCTCCCAGCCAGCAGTGCTGGGGAGGATATTGGACGCATGGAGGCTTCGACCCACAGCACATCCAGCATCTGGGCTGCCGCAGGACCACTCCGATCACAGGAATCCGCCCTTCACCACATTTCCAGCATGATCGCGCGCTCCATCAACGCCGATGACTACTGGGCCAACCTTGGCCATCAAGTGACGGTTGACCACTACGCCGCCTTCGTGAACTACTGTGGTACTCAAGGCTTCTCTGCCCTCAAGACCCTTCATCTCCTGAAGTTCCTGGAGAGCTTCCAAGCCTTGGTTGCCCATGGCATCGTTGACGGGGATGCCGACGGAACAACCAAGCAAGGCCAACGAGAGCTCAGCAGCCACAGCACCTTGGCCCACCCGTCCAGTGCCGCCCCATCCGAGGACCGCAAGGGGGATAAGAAGGAGAAGAAGGAAAAGAAGGAGAAGAAGAAGGCCGGCAAGAAGGGGAAGGCGGCCACCCCTGCCACTGCCTCACCCGCTACGGAGGCTGCTGCCCCGGTCGAGGTTCCACCAGCTTCCCCACTTCCAGCACTGCCGCCACCCGTGAAGCGCTCGCTGGAGGAGGTGCTTCGGGAGAAAATGCGCGACTTCTTCACATTGGAGGTGGAGGAAGGATGGAAGTGGGATCGCTTCCCGCGGCAGCCGATGGAGCGTGAGGTGAGCCCAGCCACTACCTCCAAGGGAAAGAAGGCCTCTCGGAGTGAAAAGGCCAAGCAGCAACAACAAGAGCAGGAAGAGGAGCAGAAGCGACTGGCCGCGGCGGCAGCACTCCCACCAGAGAACATCTACCTCACAACGGAGGAGATCCCGTCATTTACCCTCTTCTTCCTAGCTCGTGGTCTGCTGCAGCACACCGCACTCTATCAGTACATGGCCTCCCACGAGCAGGCCGATGAGCCACGCTGTGCCTTCAACTTCCGTGTGGCACCGGAGCTTCCCTTTCCTATCCGGCCCTTGTCTGAGGCTGTGTTGCAGGTTGCCCCGGAGGCGGCAGCAGCGCCAGCGATATCTGAAGTGCCCGAGTCGAAGACCGCGCTCAACCGGCGCATCAGCCATCATGCCAATGCCCACCGCGGCAATGCCCAACGTGGTGGCGCCGCCGCAGCTGCTGCTGCTCAGCAGGTTCCCGATCCAGCGCCACCACCACCGCCAGTGGAGGAGAAGCCAGCGAAGGACCCACTCACGTTGATGCGGGAGGAGCAGGAGCGGGAGCTGGCGCAGTTTTCCGCAGAGCACAAGGCTGCTGTAGAGCTGGAGGAGGAACGTGCCCGCATGGCTCAGACGGAGAAGGAGATGGAGCTTCTCTTTGAGAACGAAGGAACCCAGCGTGCGGTGGTGGATGTCTATGGTGGCATGGAGTCGCAGCTGACGGAGCGGCAGTTGCGACTGCTGCAGCGCATCGAGGCCCTCGAGATTGCTCTTGGGCTCCGCCCTCCCCCGCCAGAGAAGCCGGTGGAAGCTGAGGGGCAGGAGGATAGCCGCCGCCGATCCCCTGGACGACGAAAGCGATAGGCGTTTGTGGGAAGTGCTAGGGGTTGGATGCAGGTGAAGAGAATGAGAAGAGAGTACTACACGAGGGCCTTGACCAAGAATCTTGTGTGCTGTTCTTCTCGCTCACTTTACCTACAATGCACTCGTAGATTGCACGTCCTGGTTGGGGATGCCATCAAATGTATAAAAGAAACTTATAGATGCGTCATCTGAACTCATCGCCAAATACAACACAGCCAGCTGCTATGAAGTGGGCAGGCACTTGCCTCTCATGTAGGATGAGGTGTATCGCTGCCGTCCTGGACGTAACACCAGCACCTACTCTTCTTTCACTCTTTTCATGCTTGCATCGGTAGTAGTGCTTTGCTCTTCTCGTATTCCTTGGTAACTCCACACCCTAGACAGCCGTCCACATCGGCTCCATCTGCGTGAGACGCTGCCACACGGTAACTGGGTGGGGCCATTTCCCCCACCCTTCACACTCTCGTAGTCCCCATTTCTTGCACGTTTTGTGCACGCTTTCCCTGTGTTTTCTTGATCGTAGTTGCGTAGACTCACCCGACCATGACGGGTCCCACCGATGGCAAAGCTGGGCAGTCGCATGTAGAGGTGGCCCTTCGCATACGCCCACTCCTTGCGCGGGAGTTGGATGCAGAGGAGGAGGTGTCCATCGTGGCCCTCGATGGCGGAGAGGAGGTTGGCGGAGCACAGGTGCGGGTGACGATGCCCACCACGGGAGGCAGCAGCATTGCCTGCAGCTCCGCCACGCTGGCTCGACGCACACGCAAAGCCAACGCGTGTCGCGTGAATGATTTTCACGGACTTAACTATGTGCTGGACCCAACAGCGACTCAATCCACAGTGTGGGAGCAGCTCCACGTGCGGGATTTTTGCGACGAGGCCTTCGACGGCAAAGCGGCTGCCATTCTCTGCTTTGGCCAGACCGGAAGTGGCAAAACCTTCACGATGAGCGGCAGAACCATGGAGGATGAAAGCCCACCAGAAGAAGGTGCTATTGAGGGAAGTGCTAGTGCAGCCCGCCCCCTTGTGGCGGAGGATGGAATCCAGTACCGCGCCATCACCTACATCGCCGATAAGCTGGCTCAGCTCCGACAACAACCCAACATGCGGGCCACCGTCAAGGCGAGCTACCTTGAGCTGTACAATGAGCAACTCAATGATTTACTACAACAAAAGAGTGGCCTGAAGTGCCGATGGTCGGCCACCGCCAAGTCCTTCTACGTGGAGGACTCCCTCATGGTGGAGTGCATCGATGCCTCCGACCTTCTTCTTGTTCTCCGCGAAGGCCAGGCCAATCGGCAGCGTGCGGGCCACCTCCTGAATAGTGATAGCAGCCGCTCCCACGTTCTCTTCACCGTCATGGTGGAGACCCGATGTGGCGAGGCACCAACACGCTACGGGAAACTCACTTTTGTTGATTTGGCAGGCTCGGAACGGCTGAAGGACACCGGCAGTCAAGGCGAAGACACCAAATCCATCAACCGCTCCCTCTTCGCCCTGGGCAACGTTATTGAGAAACTGTCTGAGAGGCAGCAGCAGCAGAAGGATCAAACCTCCTCCTCCTCCCCCTCTGGTGCCAACAACAAGAACAACAACAGCAACAACAAAGCCAACAGTGCGTCCTTCATTCCGTACCGGTCGAGTGTTCTCACGCAGCTGCTCATGGATAGCCTCAATGGCGACTGCCGCGCACTGTTGATTGCCTGCGTGACCCCATCCAGCCGCTTTGTGGAGGAGTCCTTGCGTACTATCTACTACGCTGAACGTGCTGCACACATCACTACGGCCCCATCACAGCGCATTGACCGCGAACAGCAGGATCGTCTTGCCATGCAGGCAAGGATACAACACTTGGAGGACGAAAACAACCTCTTTCGTCGTCTGCTTGGCCTTCCAGTCAAGGCCACACTCACCGAGGAGATGATCGCCGCACAGCTTGCCGTTCTTACCAAGTCTGCCCCCGGCAGCCCACTCTTTCATCCACCCGCCCACATTAGCGTGTTGCCCACGGGCAGGCGGGGTAGCAGCATCAACCATGGCGGCCAGCCACTCCCCCCACTTATCCCACGTCGAGCATCTTCCAGTGATGCTCACACAGAAGCCACTCGCTCACGCGATTCACCAGTAAAACCACAATCGGCCGGGGGCGATCAGTCCTCCGTGTGGAGCCCCCCAAGCATGCTCAGCGTGGACCGCAGACGGATGGCGGGGGCATCGAAGCGCGTCACTTTTGATCTCGCGTCAGCCATGCCCATCAGCTCACCAAGCAGCTCTGCCATCACCTCAACCGGAGAGGCGGAGCTCGTCACCTCCACACCCGCACTTGAAGAGTTGGCTTCCTTCACCGTTGCCGTTAATCGTCCGGTTGTGTCCACGTCATTGACGACGGCGGCCGCACACGCGGTAAAGGGCCAGCAAGCCCACAGTGAAGCTGAAAAGAAGAAGGCCCCACAGCAACACCAACAACAACCATCATCACCTACATCGCCTCCGTCCATGCCACTTGGCAGGCCTCCAGCGATGCGTGGAAGCGCAATGGATTTGCTCAATCAGCTCCCAGACACGATGCAGCAAGTGGGTGGGAAGGAGAAGATGGCGCAACACATCACCACGCCGGAAAGCTCATCTCCACAAGCAGCTGCAGGAAGGCCATCGGTAGTATCCTACGGTTTCCGCCCCGCCGCTGGAAAACGAGGCCTTCACTGAGATACCAACTTTAGCTCACAAAATCGTCGATTCTCCTCTCTCGACCCTTTCCACTTACGGAGAGACTGACCACCACCATTGGTGGAGGAGCGCTGTTTCTGGCGTAGTTGTTGTTGGCATGGATGCTGATGAACTTCCTTCCATTACTTTTTGGTTTTGTATTTTGCTGTGCTCAGACATTCAACACTCAATCTGCACAACTTTTTTTCATCCGTGTATGGTTGTTGATGTAGGGGAGAAGAGACATGCATCCATCTACCCCCAACTCACCATCTCTCCCCCCCACCCTCCCATTTGGGCCACAAACGTACGCAGAGATCAGCAAGTGATGAAGAAGAAAATCAAAGGATGACTGAAAGGATGCGGCTGGTGTGTGAGGGCACTCTCAGAGTGTGAAGAAGTGCCGCCGCACCACTATCATATCCTTATTTGTGCGTTTTGGCACAAGTTCCCACGCATGTCCTTTGCGCTACCTTCAACCTTATTAGCCTGTGACTTCTCCAAGAGATGCGGCGTGTGTACGTGTACGTGTACGTTCTATTCCCCATCCTACTCGTGAATGGTGGAAATATCTTGATGTGTTGTGTTGCTTCTTTTTGTGACTTGCTGTGTTTCCCTCCAGCTAGTACGCTCGAATGGACACGAGTTAGACATGCGAGTGCAACATCCATCGAGTCTTGTGGGCATGCTTCCAATGGACTGCCTGATTGCTGCTTGTGTATGTAGTTTTTTTGCTTTTCACTTTGAGTTTATTTTTGTTTCATTTCACGTTGCGAGCTGCTCGTTCACGTGTTGCTCAGTGGACCACATCGCACCAAGTACCCCCTGACTGTTTTCTACCACGGCACTCATGTGTGGCGATGGCCATGTACTGTAGCCACCTACCTTCATTCCCCTGTTGCGTCTATATCATAGCTCCGTTTGTGCGGAATTAGTAAGCTGGTATACGTGCGTCTGTGTGGGCAAGATTTAGTACGCATCAAGATGCGTCTACTCTCACACAACTTCCTGGCCTGCTTGAAGTGCGATAGCTACCCGCTCAAGATTGATGCGGCAGAGGTGGAGGACCTGGATGTACCGATGGACTCTGCTTTCGTCCGCAGCATGCTAGCCCGCATTGACTACCCATCATTGGTGGCCGAGTATCACCGCCTTCGTGCTGCACATGCATCGGTGCGCGAGCATGGCGGGGAGCTGCCAGAAACGATGGAGGGGCAGGACGTGTCGGGTGATGATTCCTCCTTCCTTCAAACGGCCAACTACGCCATGAATGTGGTGGCTGTCAAGCGTGGCACACTTCAATGCCCCAACTGTGCCACCAGCTACCCCATCAATGAATTCATCCCCAACTTTGTGCTGGAGAAGTAACTTCTGGTGTGATGAAGACGATATCATAATCGATCGAACTAAACACGCTAAAAAACGAAAACAAATAGATGATGACTCTTTTGTTTTGGTGTTATTGATGGTTAGTGTGCCTCAAACAACGTCACGTGTGCTTCTTCTCCTGAATTCTCATGTGTAGCACATACACCTAACTCTTGTGTAGCCCGCAACAAGCGGTGCGTTTGGTGCTACCGATCAGGGCACACCTTCACCCACACCACCACATTTTTATCGTGCCATTGTTGCACAACTATCCATAGAAAAAGTACGCACATAGATTGGCATCAACATTCATGCTCAGCAAACTTCGTTCTCGTGAGTTGGTCATACTGGACCGCGTATATGAAAACATCAGCCTGCCGCCCATGGTGGTGGCGGTGATGGATACCCCAGCGGTGCAGCGCCTGCGTACCCTCCATCAACTTGGTGCGAGCTCCTTCCTCTACCCGAGCGCCGTTCATACGCGCTTCGAACACAGCCTGGGCGTTGCTCACATGGCCCGCACGCTGTTGCAGCACGTACAGCATCATCAACCAGATCTCGGCCTCACCGAGGAGGACTTGACGATTGGCATGCTCGGTGGCCTCCTCCACGATGTTGGCCACGGGCCCTTCTCTCATCTCTTTGAAGATGTTATTGCGCACCGCTGTGGTGTGGTCTTCAACCACGAGGAGATGTCCGAGCGCATCGCGCGCCGTGTGCTGCGGGATCTTCTTCCCGAAGGCCAAGTGAATGTGGTGGTTGGCCTCATGCGTGGCCGAGCACCACCCGAGGTCACCTACGGCGAAATCATCAGCAACAAGAGAAATGGCATCGATGTGGATCGGCTGGACTACTTTCTTCGGGATTCACTCTGCTGCTTCGGCAAGCCTTCGGTTGATGTGCGCGTGAGCCGCCTCTTCAAGTCATCTAAGCTCGTCTGTGATGGCGGGCAGTGGCAGCTGGCGTTTGAGCAGAAGATGGGCCTCTCCCTCCGTGAAATTTTCACCCTGCGTGCAAAGCTGCACAAGAATGTTTATCAGCACCAAGTCACCAAGGCCATTGGCCACATGATTGGTGATGTGCTCTTCCTCGCCTCCAACGACTTCAAGGTGGGGGGCTTAACCATGATGGAGTGTGCTGCCCACGAGGACTCCTTCTTGCACCTGGGTGATTGGATCCTAAGTGCCATCGAGGCCAGTGACGCACCTGGTCTGGCGGAGGCACAGAAGGTGCTGAAGCGTTTGCGTAGCCGAGACATTTACCACACCGCCTTCGCCAAGGCACTCGATCCATGTGCATCGCAACAGATACCAAATCTCGATTGGCATCGGTGCATTCTGGAGCACGCTCATCCATCTTTTCCCATTTCAGGTGAAGACTTCGTGGAGGAGGTGGTGGTGATCAACCAGGGGAAGGGCAGTGCGGACCCACTTGCCAGCGTACTCTTCTACAACCCGAAGAAGCCATCGCAGCCACTGAGCCAGATGCTCCTGCATAGTAGCCCACTCTTCACTCCTGTGGTGTTTGAGGAACGCACCTTGATGGTTTTCGAGAAGCGCAACACCAACGGCGCGGTGCGACGTGCGTGCGAGCGCATGTTGCAAGATCCTGCCTTGGCCCCAGCCTTCATGGAGTCACTCCCCTTTTACAACCCTGGCTAACAACCCCTTGACGAGTGAGCTCAGCGCGTAGCACTTCTTCACCCCCTCCTTACAATACCAAGTAACAACAACAACGTACGTGGATATTCATGCCATACTGGCCGAATGGCTAAGTGCTCTTAGCTACTGATGCTCTATTTTTACTTCTACTTTATGCATCATGTTGTGTCTAGTAGCAGCGTAGGCATATCGTGTAGTCCCATCACACTCGTTCCGCTGCGTCCTGATGCTTCGCTGTAGTCGAGTGAGCTTTGTTAGGTTGCCCAAGGGCCGTCGGCCGCGTGAGCGTCCGTGGGAGATCTTTAACTCGCGTGATTTTGGTTTCCACGAGGGATCTCAAAACTATAGCATGTGGCTCCTCTTTGCCTCAACCTTCACGGCACTCTTGGCCTTTGAGATGGTGCAAATGGGGCGTCGCATCCTCGCTCGTGGTGATACGTGCTTCGCCTGCGAAGCTGCTCGCGAGCACTACCGCGCCAGGCTGGAGCAGAAGGAGCGCGAGATGGAAGCTGTGGAGAGCCTCTCCGCTGGTGCGAAGTTGCTGCGGTCGAAGCAATAAATCTTTGCTGGCACATGATGTGCCACATCACACACAAACACACAGAGACAGGGTGCATATCAGTGCTTCTGTGGAGTCTTCTTCTTCATCTACTCGACACAAGTACAGTATCCTGCGAATTGTATGGGTACTATACTAACTCACCTCATTGGGCTTACTTTCTCTTACTGTGTACCTCGTTTCATTTTTAGGTATTGTTTGATTAGCTCGCACAGGTTGTCTCAGAACCACCCGCGTGCGTACCTAGCAGCCTCCACACACATACACACACCCCCACGCAACCAGCCTTCGTTTGTTTGCGACCTACTCCATCACCCGAAGCATCCGGCTACCAATGATTGAGAACTTTGCTGAGTACGGCCACAGCCACTACCCCAACAAGCTTGCGAGCTCTGTTCTGCAGCTGCCAAAGCAAGGTGCCAAGGAGCACTCATGGAGTCCTTATAAGGATAACGGAGGCACGACGGCGGCCATTGCGGGAAAAGACTTTGTGATTCTCGCAGGTGATACCCGTCTCAACGGCGACTTCTGCATCCACACAAGAAACGATGAGAGTAAGCTCTTCAAGCTCACGGACCGCACCTACTTGGCGAGCAACGGCATGCAGGCTGACCGCCTTCAGCTGCAGCAGGTGCTCAAGTACCGCGTGGCATGGTACCGCTTCAACAACGGTGGAAAGATCCCGAGCACCAACGCCATCTCCCAGCTGCTCTCTACGATGCTGTACCAGCGCCGTTTCTTTCCCTACTACACCTTCAACATGGTCGCTGGCCTGGACGAGAAGGGCCGAGGTGTGTGCTACAGCTACGATGTGTTTGGCACGACGGAGCCTGCCAAGTACGGCACCTGCGGCAGCGCCTCCAGCTTCGTGGAACCGCTGCTAGACTGCTTGATCAAGAAGGAGCACTGGGTGGGCCAGGCACCACAGGAGATGAGCCTGGAAGAAACAATGGAGATGCTCAAGAACGCCTTTACGAGTGCAGCGGAGCGCGATATCTTCACGGGTGATGCCGTTCGTTTTCACGTCATCAGCGCCAGCGGCGTACAAAGTGAGCTCTTTGAGCTGCGCCATGATTGAGAGAGGGATGCTGCGTTATCGCATCGACGTACACTCAACCTCTTCCCAGAGAAGAAGGCATGGTGGGTCTCAGGGCGTGAGTCCTACCTCTTGCTGAGGTTGCGAAAGGCGGACGATTTATTATGCAAATGTTGGCTTGTTTTTGGCGTGTGCGCTACAAGCACGGCGAGCTCCGAGGGCCCACTACTGAGATGGCATCTGCCACCGTAGCTGTGGTAGGTGCGGCAAACTGGTGCGACTTCTCCGGTTATTTTTCTTCCAAACTCAATGTACTCTATTATTCTCCTTATCTCTGCATCTCTCTAGTAGGTCACCACACAACATCACTCTTCTGTGTGTTGCTTCTTAGACGTCGTGTGTGGCGACGAACACTCTGCTTCATCTTGTGTTGAGGATTAACCCTTCACCCCATGTCTCGTAAAGCAAATGGCAAGAATGCCCTCGTGAAGTTCCACGAGGTGCACGACCCCACCTATGGTGCGCTGAGCCCGCTCTCCCCGCATCCTCTCGTGGTGCGTCACCGGCAGTACCCCAGCCTTCATCACTACTTTCTCTGTGAGCGCTTTAAGGACACCGCGGTAGAAGCACAGCTGCAGCTGGCCACCTCTGTGTGGGAGTTAGAGCGCGTCGTGAAGGATGCCGAAGCCAAGAACCTGCAACGTGATGACTGGAACCGCGTGAAGATTGATGTGATGCTATTAGGAAACTACTTCAAGTTTAAGCAGAACGAGGCTGCGCGGCGAGTGTTGCTAGAAACGGAGAGCAAGGTGCTCGTCGATCACACACCCACCGATGATTTTTGGGGTGACAACGGCGATGGAAGCGGCAAGAATGTACTGGGTGTGGTGCTCATGTGCGTACGCGACCGGCTCAACCGCGAGGCGCCGCGAGAGAAGGAGTCCAGCAAGAGTCGGAGCACGCGGGCGCCTAGAACAACCGCTACCCGTGCGTAGACCCCCATGGGATGTTGGCTCGCTCATGCACCACAGTGAGTGCACTTCACTTGGTCTTGCAAATATGTTTGGCATGGGAGATGAGGTGGGTGATTAGGCGTCAGGTGCTTTTGCAATGGCGCAGTTGCGGATGTATAGTGCTTGGGCTGTACTGAAGGAAACAGAGCGAAGGAAATGTACCAGGATGTGGTGCACCTCAAATCGTGTTGCTTCTGTGATCCCGTCATGATGGCAATTCACTACGTCTAAACAAGAAGCAGGTATTGCACCGGATTGATGTAGCTGACAGTCCTGTTACTCATATATGTTCTTCTTTCCTATATGTGTTCTTTGCTACGCCATGAGCTAGTTCTATACTCACCAGCAACTACAAACCAATCAACACTCATTCACCATGGCAAGGCAAGGAATGCGCCGTCCGTTGCTCATCCTGGCCCTCTTCGTGGCCGCCTGCTTATTCACCGCCTCTGTTTACGCTTCCCAGCCAGAGCCGGAGGTAACGAGCAAAGTCTTCTTCGACATCACCATTGGTGATCAGCCCGCCGGACGTATCGTGATTGGCCTCTTCGGCAAGAACGTTCCCCGTACCGTGGAGAACTTCAAGCAGCTCTGCACCGGAGAGAATGGCTTTGGCTACAAGAACTCCATTTTCCACCGCGTGATCCGCAACTTCATGATCCAGGGCGGTGACTTCACCAAGTTTGATGGCACTGGTGGCAAGTCTATCTACGGCGACCGCTTCAAGGATGAGAACTTTAATATCAAGCACTTCGCCGGCGCGCTCTCCATGGCCAACGCTGGCCCCAACACGAACGGATCACAGTTCTTCATCACCACCGTAGACACCCCGTGGCTCGATGGCCGCCACGTTGTTTTTGGAAAGGTGGTTGAGGGCATGGATGTGGTCAAGGCAATTGAGGGAACCCGCACTGGGGCACAGGATGCCCCACGTGACACGGTGCGCATCGTGGACAGCGGCATCGTCGCGTAACGTACTTTGAAACACACAACATGATGTGTGTGTGTGTGTGCGATTTGGAAGAGTTGTGCTCAACCTCTTCCTTTTCTCTCTTTTCTTTGTTCGTGTCCAGGTGGTCTAAGGATGCAAGTTTTTTTGGTGCCAAAATGTGTTACCTCTCTACGTAAGTTGAGTGTAGAGACTTGTCTGATCACTCGTTGTGCACGAAGTGAAGGCTGTGCTGGGCGAGTCACAACAACTACCCTATGAAAACACGTCATTCTTGTTCGCGGTCCAACTATTCATTTCTCCTCATCTTCATCTCCATCCCTCGCATAGCAACACCTCCACAGGATTTAGGTGGAAGGACCCTCCGTCTTCAAGTTCTATTTTTTTTCGTGTTCCGCACAAGATGCATGCCGCTCACTGCGATCAGCTCATAGCGGTGGAGCGGGAGCGGCAGGCGAAGCGCTATGGTCGTTCAGCACGCCAACGGCAGCTGTGGTTTGCCTTTCTTGGCGCCATCATCCTGTACGTTTACGGCGGCTACCGCATCTGGAAGAACCCTCCTCCGGTGTCGCGTGTGTGGATCGATGAAGTGCTGGTTGAGGTGATTGAGGATAGCCTCTTTGCCACTCTTCACGGCTACTTTCTGTGGGTTGTTTTGGGCTTAGGCGTGGCACACGTACTCTACGGCATGCAAGGCGGTGAGTCCGCCGCCGGGGATGCCGAAAGTACCTCGCGCCATCCACGACGGCCGGCTCGGAGGGCCGAATCTGTTGCCCGCGCCACCTCTCTCCGCCCATCGCAGCAGCAACAACGCACTGGAGAGGATGGCATATTCAGCCGTGCCTTCCCCTCTTCTCACCCTTCGCTTCCAAGTGAAGCTAGCCACGCACATCAAAGCGACTTCGACGCCCAACGCCCCTTACGCACCCTTCATGAACTCGATAGCTTTCTTCATCGTGAGTACCGCCAGCGCCTGAAGGATGGGCTCACGGGTGTCGATGGCACAGGTGAGCTAGGCGGAAGCGGAGGTGTACGCGTTGATGCACGCGCCTCCATCTTCTCCACCCGCGAATCTGAGTCGCTGCTGCCCGATGGCTCCATCCGGGTGAGTTATGATGTAGGCCGGAAGCAGGCCGGGTGGCCTCGTCTGCGCTTCCCCACGTCTGCGGCAAGCACAGCCGATGAGGCAGCAACGAACACCATCTCTGCCTCTGCCGATGCCGCCAACCAGATCATGTGGAGGGAGCTTGAGATTCCTTACCTCGATGTTGCCCTCACACAGACGCGTGAGTGGATCTGCGATGTGTGCCGCCGTTTGGTCGAGGAAGTAGATGAGTGCAATCGCTGGTTTGCCAACAACAACATCGCCGTCTTTGATTGCGCACACTCGTTGCAGGAGGTCATCGTCACCGCCGCACCCGCACCCACCATGACGGGCTTTGGCGCGCCAAGCCCTGCCGCAGTTACCCCGGCCCAGGAGAGCAAGTACGCCGCCCTGCAGCGTGAAAAAGAGTTTGTGCGTGCACGTCAGCAGACGGTGCGTGATCTCGATACCGTCATGCGCTACGACCAACGTCTTGCCCTGGAGGCTCGCCTTGACTTTGGTAGCACCTTCCCCGATGCCTTCCCCATGGCACCAACAGAGCGCACCGCCCGCCAGCAGTACATACTCAACCGGCTACGTACCTTTGCCCGGCAGCGCACCCTCTCCTCCTACATCTCCAATGGAGGTGATTCCGAGTCATGGCGTGAGGGCTTCCCCTGTGACTCTCACTTGGTGCTGCACCTCCTCCGCACCAGCGTGGACCATCTCTCCACCTACCTCCGTCTAGGCTATCAGAGCACCACACTTCAGTCACCAGACATCGCCCTGTGTGTGGGTGATACGGGAGAGCCATACTTCTACGTACGGTATCGTGGGAACGGCGACCGCCTCTTCCCCACGCGTCCAGGGAAGCACTCACTCTTTGAGGCACTGCTGATCTTCACCGCCATCATCCACAAGAACCATCATGATAGCTTTGGTGGCCTCCGTGGAACTTTAGACCTGAAGCGCGCTGACATGTTGCGGCTTCTTGCAAAGCAACAGCGCTAGCGTCGCACGTCCAGCCACCACTCCGCTTCTCCCCATCGTTTCATTTGTGCGGATGGATGTATTCATCCACTGCGATGGGATGGGCGGTGGAGCCATGCCGCTCGTGCTTTCTCCGCCACGTTCGTCATGACGAACTTAAAACCAGAGCGGGATGAGAGGTCCTTTCCTAGATGAGAGCCACTCTCCCAACTAAAACACACACAAGTACACCACTACTACCTTCGTCCTTCATACCATGTTGCAGTTGTTCTTACGCTTCAACACCACACTTCGACCCACACCGTCTCTTCCCTCTCTCACACTCACATGGTATAGTATTTAGTAGTTTCTTCATATCTTCATTTCGTGCTACTACGTACCTTTCCTTCTCATATCGTGTGAAGAACAAGAACAAGAGAGAGTTAGCTTATACCGCCTACAGCCTCACCTCCATTGTGATTTGAGCAGGGATGTCCGATAGCGATACCCCGCCGCTTCCCGTGACGGAGGAGGATCATGCGCCAGACTACGTTGGCCCCAACGAGGCTGGTGATAAATCCTACGCCCGCCAATCCACGGCACCCATTGATAAGGGCTTCCGCATTGAGGGTTCCACGGCCGAGTTTGATGGCGGGACGGTGCGCAGCGGTAGCGTGAGCAACACCTTCTCCCTCCCCATGTCTTGGCACAAGCTCAACTACTGGGCTGGGCCACGACGTATTCTGTGCGGCCTCACTGGCACCGCACTGCCTGGTCGATGCCTCGCCGTGATGGGAAGCTCTGGCGCCGGCAAGACCACCTTCCTCAATGCGCTGTGTGATCGCCTCGCGTCTGGCGGCCACTTGAAGCTCTCGGGCCGGCGGCAACTTGGTGATGTGGAGTTTGAGCGGCACTACCGCAAGGCGATGGGCTTCGTGACGCAGGATGATATTGTCTCGGCCCTCTCCACCCCATCCGATGCGCTGTGGTTTTCCCTCCGCACCCGGCGTGGAACTGCTCGGGCTGAGACGTTGGAGCGCGTCAATGACGCACTCGAGTTGCTGCGGCTGCAGCACTGCAGAAACACCGTGGTGGGCGTACCTGGTCTCGTGGCTGGCCTCTCTGGTGGTGAGCGGAAGCGTTGCAACATTGGTGTGGAGCTCATTTGCGACCCCAAGGTGCTGATGCTCGATGAGCCTACCTCCGGCCTGGACTCCGTCACGTCGGCCAAGATTGTGCATCTGCTCCGCCAGCTCTCCCGCACCGGCCGCACCATCATCTACACCATTCACCAGCCTACCGCCGAGGTACTCTCCTACTTCGATGATCTGATGCTTCTTACCCAGGGTCGCTGCGCCTTCCATGGAACCATGGCCTTCAGCATTGAGTACTTTGAATCCATTGGCTTCACGTGCCCAGAAAACTATACCCCCAGTGACTACTACATGACCCTGCTGCAGGATAACGTAACCAGCACGGTGCTCATTAAGCGCTGGGCCAAGTACCTCAAGTACGGCAAGCGCACGCCCCACACCGTGGCCATTCGTCTCGCCAAGAGCAAGTCCGAGTCTGGTGCCGCCAAGTACCTGGATAACTACATCACACAGTTTGGCAGCTCTCCGTGGGTTCAGCTGATTGAGATCACGAAGCGCACGGCGATTGAGGTGTCCCGCAACCAGGTGTATATCATGGCGCATGCCATTCAGGCCATCTTCTTTGCCACCATTGTTGGCTTGATCTTCTTCCACATCCGCGATGACGTTTATGGTGTGCAGGATCGTCAAGGTATGCTCTTCATGACTATTATGAACCGATCCATGGGGCCGGCCTTCATTATGATCAACGCCTTCCACAACGTCCGAGCCGTCTATATGCGCGAACAGCAAGCCGGTGCCTACTCCCCGCTCATGTTCTTCGTTGGTCGCAGTATTGCTGAGCTTCCACTGCAGCTCACCTTCATCATCATTGAGAGTGTGATGCTCTACTTCATGTGCTTCCTCCATCGCAGCGCAGGCTCCTTCTTCATTTACCTCGCCGCCATCACCCTCATTTCTCAGGTGGCCACGGGCCTCGGCTTCGCCATCTCCGCCACATTCAATTCCCTCGTGGTGGCCTCTGCCGTCACCCCGCTCATTCTTCTTCCACTCGCCGTGGCGGGAGGTCTCTTCGCCAACACCGAAACCCTGCACCCCTACTGGTATTGGCTGCAGGTGCCGAGCTACTGCAGAAAGGGCTTCATTTTGGTGGCACGCAATGAGTTCAGTCATCTCCACCACATCACCTGTGATTTCGAGAGCAAAGGTGATCTCTACTGCCTCAATCAGCCCAAGAATGGCAATCAGGTGCTGGAGCAGCTGGGCTTCGAAACAAAGATGGAGGAATCCGTGTACCTGTGGGTCGGTCTAGTGCTGCTCTTCTTCCTATTCCGCGCCATCAGCGTGATCTCGCTGAGCGTAGCTGCTCGTGAGAAGACGTAAGTTGGGACTTGAGAATCGATGTTTATGTGGGTTGAGTGGATGCGGATGGATCAATGCGGAGGGGTGAGTGGTTAGGCCGTTGGGCATCTCGCCAAACACTTCTGCGTGTCACCGGAGAAGTGGTGCACGCATGGTGGAGAGTGTTGCTTAAAGAGCATCATGATATCCTGAGGCCAATGACTCCATCGAGAAACTTTCCCTGCTGTTGCCACACCACGCGCGGAAGCACTCGGGTGTTGTGTGTGTGTGTGTGCGTGTGAGCTCCTACGCTTACCTTCGTTGCGAACATATTTGTTTCTTCGATTCCTGTGTTTTCTTCGAAAGAAAACCTCTGGGCTGCCAATTTAGAAACTTCCATCGCAGCACGACTACGGACGGCTGTGTTTCATGGATGCAGCGGTGCGAAGAGAGGAAAGCGGAGTTGGTGTGTGTAGAGAGAGGGGGGCAATGTGCATGTGTGGATGCATGGGCAATGCCCTTCACGTCGGGGCCCATGACGTGCGCTAACTTTGCTGTTTTTAGCTCTGTTACTTTCATTTCTTCTGTTCTATGTTTGTTGCTGCTTCTTCTTGCTCCACGACGAACGATGGCGATCACCATCGTCCTTCCTTCATAACGCTGCCATGATAACAACACCGTTTCGGCTGTTTTCATACGGTTAAGGTGTGGTTGGCATTCCTAGTCAACGCACCTCATGCCCGATCTCCGCCCACAACCGGCATGTGGCTTCCTGTATCTAACGGAGTGAGAGCAAAAGAAGGAGCGAGAGAGATAACACACATTCAAAATTTGACGTCTTGCGTGGACACGCTCAGTGCCACACATTAAAGAAACTGTTTTCATTGCCGAAGTAGAGGGGGCTGTAGGTATAGGGCGCTGATGAAGCGATGCAAGTGCGTCTTCCACACCATGTTTTTTTTTCCTTCGTCGGTGATGTACAGTGTGAGGCAGTGCCTTGGTGGCTGGCAGCGTATGCATCGCAGCGCTTTGGCGCTCGCTCTCATCGCTCCACTCACTTCCAAGAACAAAAATCTAGCTGCGGATGTTGCCTGCGTCGCTCGTGGATACTCCCCCATACCTTAGCAGGGAGTAGCGAGCACTGCTTCCCACTCCTACCCACACCTTTCTCTGCACTACAGAAGCCCCTGGTTGAGGTACGCTCTGGTTGATGGCGCATGGTCATGCAAACGCTTCCTGATACTCTTCCCTTTTCACTTCTTCCATTCTCTTTGGGCATGTGCTCGTGTAGGTTGTGAAGCTGGTTTTTTTTTCTTCACCCTCGACATCGCCGTAGACGCACGCCGTGCTTGCAAGCAACGGGCCACATTTCCTTCGTGCATACGTTTCATCCTACACAACAACAACAACACGCAGGAAGAACTCAGGTAGGCGGCCAGAAAACCAAAAGCAAGCAAACACAAAAACAACAGCAAAAATTCGGCGCTTTTCTGCTCTCTTCTATTTTTCGGTTTCCAAGGTGCCGGTTGTGTGTTGCCTGCAGCGCAAACACACAGAATACCCCACATCTACGTGTGGGATCTCCATCTCTATACAGCTGCTAAGACAACAACAACAAAAGTGAAGATTGTTTTTTGGTGTAGCTTCGTATCGCTCAATCTTTGACCAAAACACGACTAGTTGGCAATTTTTCACCAACTTTCTGCTCTTGGGCGTGTGTACCTGTGCGTGTATCTGTCATTTTGATTATTATATCTTTGTTTTGCTTGCTTCGGTACTTCCTCTTGACTTGCCACCCGTGCGATGGCAGATACCTCGAGATGTCCGCCACTCATCTCCACCCACCAAGTCGAAATCTTCGGTGAGAAGTTGTTGGAGGTTTCCTTCTACGCCCCCGCCCCACCTCTCAGCCTGCTCATTGCCGCCTCCAGTACTAGCCCACTCATCACCACATGTACCTCCTCCACCACAAGCAAATCCAGCAGCAACCACAGCAAGGCTGAGCGTGGTGAACGCAGTCGTCGTCGCCATCATGCGCCACCACCACCCCCTCTACCCGATGAGTTGTTGGATATTCAACGGCGATGGAACAACAACGTGGAGGATGATTTGGACTTCGTCTTGGTGGAGCTCCAGATCGAGCGCGACGTCAACGCCCATCTCTCTCTCACCACAAGCTTCGCCACGGGCCATGGTGATCCATCCTCTCCCACCGCCTCCTCACCGCCGCCGCCCATCGCCCGTGGTGTGGCCTCCGTGGATTATAACTTCCTCATGGCCGATGCCGAGGATGCAGAGTCAGCTGCCAACAACCTTCTCCGCTTTCCTCCACGACGACTGAGCTGCACGATGGCCCAACGTGCGCAGGAGCTGCTGCGTTGGATCACCCATCGCTACCAGCACGCCCTCGTCAGCCGACTTCACGATGATCTCCATCGCTGGTGCCCTTCCTTGGAGGTGGAGCTCGATGGGCTGCAGCGCTCGCCCGCCCCCACATTGCGCAGCCTCCCACACAAGCCCGCACCTCCAACTTCATCCACCAACAACCGCGAGAAGACCAACCACAACGTGGGGCCCATCGTGAGCGGGTTTGTTCGGCGCCATCGGGAAGGTGCCAAGTCAGATCGCGTGGGTGCCTCGGTGCGGGCAGTGGCCCTCTTCACCATTCCATTGCGGCTGTTTCAGGAGGAACAACGTCGTGGGGAGGAGAGCTGCGCCTCCATCATTAATTTTGTGTTGCACACCTACGCACGTGCCACCGCCGCAGTTACCTTGGGAAAAGCGCCACACACCAGTAAAGCACCCCCCATCGCCTCCATCAATCTTGCCCTACGGCCCTGCTTCTTGATCAAGTACAACCGCGAGGCCATTCTACGCCGGGAACACATTCACGTGAGTATTTCAGGTAGTGGGGGCCAGACCTTCCCCGAAGGTAGCCCCTACATCACCTTCATCAACAGCTTTATTCAGTGGCCCAACTACCGTCGCAACATTATGATTCGTGCCGATGGCCGTTCCCACTCACGAGCAGATGTACATCTGCAAGAGCCCAACCCCGCATCCTCCCCACATGCGGCAACCACCTTTGTGCAAGACCACGTACCGCGGCTGGAGCGCAGGCTGGAGCGGCGGTTTCGTGAATCAGCCCACTTCATGGCTCTTGTGGAGAGTCTGATGGCCTACTTCGGCGCCCCCATCTCCCTCTCCGCCGCCGCGCAAAACTGGAGCACCACAGCTGACAAGGTCCAGCCACCACGTCTGCCCACCATCTCTGCCACAAACACGAACGGCGCCACCACATCGGCCGCCGTAACAACGAGTGCCTCTGCGGGTGAATTCACTGCCGTCGGGGCACCTCGCGTTGTTTCATTTGCCGTCGTGGATGCGCCGACCAATCGAAGTTTTGTGGTGGTGATGCGCTACACGCGGCCGGTGGATCTCCCCACGGTATCTGTCATTAGCAGTCAGGGTTGTGATAGCAAGCAGGATGCGGTGTTGCGGGTGAAGGTGCAGTTTTCTGCCTCCATGCTATCATCGCTGCCAAAGGTACGCTTCGCAGAGTGCTATCCCTGGACGGAGGTTGGGGTTGCCACGGGAGGACCCGCCACAACACCATCCTCCTCCTCCTCCACGGCCCAGTCCGTAGGGGGTGGAGATGATCAATACCTCAAGGTTGATGCCCTCTGCGCAACCGTATACGAACGTTCGCTGGAGAGCCTTGCCTACCTCCTAAACCTCTCTCCCAAGTAGCTTCTTGCAGCAACATGGATTCATGAAGAACTATTTTTGGTGTCTTGAGCAAAGCATCAATTTTTTGATGCACGCTGAAGCAACCACCACATCGACCACATGTTGGTGTTTTTTTTTGTTGTTGTACTGGTTGCTGAGGGAGGGGAGTATGAGATGCGGAGCTGCCCTCTGACCCTTCCCACATCGTTGCATCATGGCGTCCTGCCAATTTTCTTTTCCTGCCTCTGGTGGTGTGAGTTTATGGTTGCTATCCATATCTTGGCAATGATGTTGCTCGCCTTCACTTCATCTTCTTGCCACTAGAGTAACAGTATTCTGTGATTTCAGTAACGGCAACCATCAAGAAGCCTGACCTTCAGTCAAGGTATGTACGCCACACAGTGAGCGTGTCAGGGTCTGAAGAAGTTGATAACAAATGGCCTCTTCACCTCACGCGTACGGCACCCCTCGATATAAAGGCAGTGCTGTAGTGCAATGAAAACACAACATGCAAGCACTCGTGAACAGCTACTGGAGGATGCAAAAGTTTCTCGATTCGTTCATACTATGAAAATCTCACGACTTGCAGAACCATTGAATCGTGCACATTGACCGCTGAAGAAGTGGCACGTACCATTGAGGTGGGTATCTTTGAAGTGTGCCCAGAAAAGTGAAGTGTACGGGCCACATCTCCCAGAGGGGTGTTCATGGAGTTGTTCTCTTCACCGATGTTGATATCCAGTGCCGGCGGAGACTCGTGACGGAACCACGGCTCAACGATGCGGTTGCCGCGGATCAGGTTCCTCACGTGTTCTGTTCAACCATGGCAAGCGCTTATGGCGCAGACAGCAGCGATACCAGCGCTACATGCTGCAGATTAACGTGGACGCCTATTATGACGCCATCCCCATCTCAGAGTATCTCCGAAACAGGTTCGTCGTCAAGGCGGATTGCACAGGCATGTACTACCGCCTCTGCACTCTCCCCAACAGTGCACGTTGGAGTGTAGCGGTGGGCCAAGCAGCCACCAACACCATTGCTGGTATTGGCACACCCGCCACCATGTTTTCTCTTGCTGATCATATTCTCATTGCTGCCCGCGAGTCAGGAAGCAGACTTCACTCCGCCACCCGACGGATTCTCCAACGCATCCGGCAAGCCAACCTCCTCACAACACCCATCACTCAGTGCCTCGACGGACGAGGAGCTCCTCCTGCTCAGAAACCCATTCCATGGTGAGTGTTATCCTTCAACGCCACGTGTGGTTCTACATGCGTACCTTCTTCTTCCTTCTCTTATACAGTGGATAGTCAAGGATTTGATATCACCGGTGACGCTCGTTGACGGTGAACGTTTCACACCCTCTCTGTGTATATATTTATCTCATATATATACGTTCGCAGGAGGTACTTCGCATCAACGCAACGCCTCTGGCGTTGGCGTAGTACAACTTTGTTAGATTGCGTGGATGGAGGCGTCGGCAGAACCCGTTGCTGGGGCTGAGGCGCGGCCAACCCCAAGCATGCCGCCCTCTCCGTCCGCACGAGGTGATAATGGGTCTGCCATCACGGCGCATCTCACGATACAAACCATCATGGAGCAGCAGCGCATCATTAACAGTTTGCAGGAGCTTGTGTCTGCGCTGAAGAACCAAGTGCGCGCGATGGAGATTGAAAAGATTAACTCCGTTCCTCCTCCCCCGGTGGCGGTGGTGCCGAAGACGATGCGGCGTGGAATGGAGGAGCTCCGCCATCAAAACTCCGAGCTCCAGCTCCAGCTTCAACAGGCGTGGTCGGAGAAGGAGGTGCTCGAGCTGCGCTGCCAGGGGATGCAAACGGTGATATCAGAGCTCAACCACATCACCGAGGACTTTGAGGCCCTCACGGAGAAGCATGCGGAGCGGGAGAGCTACTGGGAGCGTCAGAAGGTGTTGATGCACCTCACCGAAAACCGTTGCCGGCAACTTGAAGTTGATTCATCACAGCTGCATGAGGACTTCACGCAGGCCTCCTTTCACACACGTCGGTGGATCTCCCTCGTTAACATCCTCTCCGAGCGCCTCGACGCCCAACTCCAGCCCCACCTGGCCAACCACATTCGCAAGATGATGGAGGAGGAACACGCCTTCAGCAGGCAGCTCCTCCAACGTCGGGAGGAGCGGGAGAAGCGGGCCACAGCGGAACAACAGGCGGAGAACACACACCGCCACGGCACCTCACCCGACGCCTTCCTCCCACTCGGCGAGGGCGGCGCACGCACGCCGCCACCCATGGTGGAAGCGCACCATCCCGTTGATATCCTGGCCTTTTGGAATGCCGTTGCTTCCGCCGCCGCCGACTCCGCCACAAGCGTGAACGAGCCGCAGAACGCCATCACCAGCAGCCCAGCCCAGGGCAGTTCGTCTATCACGTTGGTTGGGGGCACAGGTCATGCCGCTCCACGCCAGGGTGGCTCAACGATGGGGCGCGTTGGTTGGAGCTTGCCGCATAGCAGCTCTGTGCCCCGAAAGCCAGTTGGTGCTCGCACCGGAACCAGTAAATCACCTGGACGTGCGGCAGCTTCCAAAACCCGCTTCTTAGTACCCTTGTAGCCGCACACCTCCAAGCACGTGGTTGTGCTGCGATGCATGTTGATGTGGCGAGGGGGTGCGTTGACGCCCTCCACGTACATATAGTCTCTGCTTTATCCACTGGGGTGGATGTACAAGGAGCACTTTCTGTGTTGGTGTGCTTGCACATCTTGTGGTGCACGGACATCTCTTTATGCTGGGTTTCTGCCAACACCACTCGCATCTGCTGCACTCCCCCCCCTTTTCTGTCTCACAATCTTCAGGAGCGTTTTTGACGCAAAATCCACACAACTCTTTTCTGAAAGAACCCCCCCTCCACGCACACAAACACCATAATCAGCAAACACAACGAACACTTGTGTTGTTGTAGTGTCTTGTTTGCTCTTCTGTTGTTTTGATTCTTCACGTTCCTTAGAACCGCGTTCATCGTACCCACAAACAAACAAAAAAACATTCACTAGGGATTGGCTCCCTTTGGTGTTAGTGCGGCGTACATCATCAATCTCTGTTGGTTTGTTGTTTCTGTGTAGCCTCACTCACACTAAGTCAGCCGTAGACGCCCGCACCTTGTGTTCTCCTTCCTTTTCCAACCATTAGATCCACCTTCCTTTCTTTTTTTTGTTTGTATTCCTGTGTGCCTTGGCCACTTGTTGCGAGCTGAGAGATCCACGCACCGTCATCGACTTCCTGTGCGTGCATCATCGTCCCTCGCATCTGCCAGCAACAACGCGGATACTCACTCATCCCCCCTTCTCAGTTGAACTAACAGAAAACGGCCATTGCTTTGGTTCACCACCCTTCTTCAGGCCCCTAGATCCCGCCCAAATCAGCAAAAAGTGTGTGTAGCTCTGAACTACATCTACACACGATACACACCTTCACTTCTTGTACCTACACCCTCTTCTTTTTTTCTTTCTTTGTGTATCGATCGCGAACACACTGCATCCGCGCTTGCTCGGAGTTGTTTGTGTTGCGTTGGATTTATACCCGTCTTCATTCTACGTTCAACGCAATCACGAGGCTCTCAGCTTCGATTGCGTGTGTCGCTAATCCAACTCTACACTATCTATACTTGGCGCGCATTTGTCAGCTGCCCACACACACACACACACACACAATTTCATTTTATACGTACGTTAGTGTGTGTGAGATTGTGTGTCTGAGTAGACGATCATGTCGCAGGAAGACTACTACACTGCCATGGTGATGGCTGCAAGCAACTACGCGGACCCGATGCAGCATCACCCGAAGCAGCGAAACAACCCCTACGGGCCTCCCAGTGGAATGCTCTTCACTGGAGGAGCCAGCAGCTCCTACTGCAGCAGCAACAACAGCAGTGCGAGCAGCATCAACCAGTCCTCCAGCAACTTTATCCGCAAACGTTCTGGGGCAGTTGGCCGTGGCGGCTACTGCACTCTGCTGCGGAAGCCAACCATGGAGAATGGCCCCATGCACGAAACCAGCTACAACCTTCCCACCTCCATGATGATGAGCCGTGGAGAGGTGGTTGGCCAACCTCCCCAACTTCAAGCCCCAGCCACCTACACCCACAACCCATACGCCACAAGCAGTGGCTGCACTTCCAACGACACCTCCATGAACGCCAGCGTTGAGAGCTATCACTCACAGTACAGCGCGAGCTACGCAGTGCCCAGCCTCACCCAACAGCCACCCCGGCAGGGTGCGGAGTACGGCTACGGTGATGCCTCCAACCTGGGCGAACAGTTTCACATGGTTGTGGGAAACATTGCAGCCACCGCCTGCACCACACGTGGCCGCCACCTCCTTGTTTCTGTGCTACGTCTGCAACACATGGATAAGATTGATGTCATCTTCCAAGAGCTGCTTCCTGAGATTGATACCGTTGCACTCGACGGCCACGGATGCCATGTTGTGCGTACCTTGGTGGAGTTCATCTCCACCTCCCAACTCGTGATGATGATCGAGTACCTCCAGCCATCGACCATCACCCATCTCGCCACCTCCACCCAACACACCCGACGTGTGTTGCAAGTGATGTTTGAACGCCACAGGAGTGAGCTCCTGACCCCACTCGTGGAGATCATCGCCGCCGACTGCCGACGCCTCTCCATGACGCAACAAGGGTGCATAACCATTATGCGGCTCATTGAGAACGCCATGCCGGAGCAGAAGCAGCTCATCATGAATAAGCTGCTCCCCGTCTTCCCCGCCCTCACCGTGGATCCTTACGGCAACTACGTGGTACAGACCATTGTGCAGAACATGGATCGCTACACCACTGTAGATATCATCACCGGGGTCTTTACGGGGCACTGGCTGTCGCTGAGTTGCAACAAGTACGCCTCCAATGTGATGGAGCGTGTGGTGTGGCAGATGAGTGGGGTCGCACGCAGTCTCCTGGTGCAGGAGCTTGTCTTTGAGAGCAGCAGCCTCCGCTGCTTGATTCAGGATAGCTTTGGCAACTTCGTGCTCCAGGCCATCATTGACTCATCCAAAGATTTGGAGGAGTTCCAAACCATCTACGACTTGGTGATGCCCTCTCTTCAGTCCAGCCCGTACCGCAACAAGATTGAGGCACGACTGAAGGGCAGGCTTCATGCACTGCAGCAAGAGGCAGAGGGCGAGGCTGCATAGATGAGCCTACTTACTTTCCCACGCACATGTACAACATCAGCTACCCCTACTCACTTGATGTACACCATCATTCGTCGGAAACGGTAGGCTTTGCCTACCAAAACTTGTATGTGTTTTCTTGATGTTTTTTTTTCCTTTTTGTGTGTTGTGACTTGTGTTTGTGTGTTGGTGCTTTCTCCCTCAACGGCATACTTCAGGCTGCACCATCGCGACGATGAATGAACTCTCAAGTGCGGATGGAGAGGAAAATGCCATGGCATTCATTCATGCATGAACAACTGCGTACAACCAATGTACTGGGCTCCTTAGCCCCACAGGTTGGCTGTGTTGTGTAGAAGGTAGATGGCTTCGCTGGGCTGCACCCCCCCCCCAACGCGGAGCGATGTTGCGATCATGGGATCGATGCACCCGATCTACTCTCTGTCCTCACTTGTTTTGCTATTGTTTCCCCGTTTGCTGTGTTTTCCTTCGTTGATGGGATGCTACCAACACACCAAGCTCCATGAAGGAATGCAATGTGCGGCATCATGATGGAGGTGCAAGCCTATTTCCCCTCCACCTAGAGAAGGTGGAAGACCCCCGAGACGGTGGAGAAGAGAGGCGTCAAGTGCACCCAAACTCCACCCAACGGTGAACATTCCATGATACATAAACACACACAAACACACACACAGGCATATGTGGCATGATATACACTGGAAGAAGGTCACACGCGTTTTCTTGTTTTTCTTCGCGTGTGTGCTCTGTTTTTTTTTTCTCCCCTCGGTACGCCAAGACCGTGCTCACCTGAGAGAACGACGCGCACGCCGGTGTGGAGAAGGCGTGGGTTGGTCTTCCTCTGGAGGTACGAAGCGGCGCCGTTGTGTGGGCCGCATCACGCATATGCAGATGATTGCCTTACGCTTCACTAGATCAAAAAAAAAAAGGACCTCCTCGTGCACCTGTGCACGGCTGCTATCCCACCTCTGTTGGCTGATGTTGTGTAAAACCGCTCTTCTTCACCAACCCTTTGACACCTACAACGTAGAGCGAATTCACAGAGGTTGTTATTTCACACACTCCACATTGAGGTGTACCACAGGGCCACCTACTCACTCACACACACATACACATGGCAGATAGTGCGCACTTTAGTGTAGAAACAAGTTGGGTGCCTGGGGCCATCAACCACGGTACCAGTGGCCCCCCACACCGCTCACCACACAAGGCGTCCATCTCCCAAGATTGGGTATCTTTCATTAGTGTGCCAGGGGGGAACTCAGCCGATCTTGCCACAGGTCTCGAGCAGGCCGAGGAGCGAATGCAGGCCGCGCTGAAGCGTGTGGCAACGCGGAAGGATGCCGTCTTCGGCCCCACCTCATCCGCCGACATTGTTGGCGTGAATTCTGAGCGTGGAGATCATCAAGATAGCAGCTTTGCCATGTTGGATGATCGCGCGGCGCACACCGCGCCGTGGATTCACATTCATGCCACTTCCCCCATCATGGCGATTTGTGTCGCGACGAATGCCCGCATTCTGGAGATTCACGGCGGTGCAGGTATGGAAGAGGGCTCAACGACCTATCCGCCACTCTTCACCCATGAATCCCCACAAGATCCTATCGAGGAGTGGTGCTACACACACTATGTGTGCAACGCCACCCCAGACCCCACCTCTACAGAGAGTGCGTCAGCCACCACAGCTCCTCTGCTGCCACCCTCTGGTGCGGGCTATCGCCTCAAGCTTTTTGGGCGACGGCCGAGGCGGTTAGTGCATGTGGCCTGCCTCTGTGTTGTGGTGCGGAGCTCCGTCTTCTCCACCCTACACACGCGCAGCCCCTCACCCATGGCGAGGCCGCCATCCTCTTCCCGTGTGGGAGGGGTTGGGTCAGTCTCGTGGTGCGCGGAGGAGAAGGAGAGAACGCCGGTGCCCGCGTCGATGGAGCGCATGACGAGCCCACGCAACGCAGCAACCACGGCAGACGTGGATGATCTCAATCACAATTGGGGTGCACGTCTTTCCGCACAACTTGGGGAGCTGCAGCTGCAGATGTCAGTGGGGCTCGCAGCCCTCGTGCAACGTGTTGAGGCCCTTGACACACGCCTCTCGCGGGTCGAGAAGCATCTCATTCATCCACCCTCACCACCAAAGTGAGTCTGTGCGTGGCCACAAGAACTCCTTTTCGTGCGTGAGCTGTGAAGGTACCTACTGCATCGATCATACCTCCACAAGACACTTGTATCAAGTGGGGCTGTGAATTGTCTGCACACACACACACGCATTATAATCATCCTCTTCTTCCTCTTCTCTTTGCGCACTTTCTTCACTAATGGTTAAGTTGTTCCTATCGATGTTGCATCGAGCCTCCTCCGTCGCACAGCGCGGTGTGTTGGGACGTTGGTGGGCCGCTCCATTGTGCTCGCGGCGCTGCTACCACGGCCAACATCGCACACCAATTCTGCCACAGATCCTAGTTCAGCAGGAGGAGCCAGCCGCACTCCCCACCATCCAGGTAGGCTACCTGCTTCATCGCCCACAGGTGGTGAAGCACAGCCCGCACCCGCTGGAGGTGGAGATGAGCTATGTGCTCGAGCGCGAGCATCAACGCTACAGTAGGCACGAGGGCTCGGAGAGCGCAACACACTTTTTGGCCACGCGTGGTCAGAGTATGGATCTCCTTGGACGCAGCGACACAAACCAGATTCGGGGCAACTTCTACGGTTTGGAGCTCTACCAGGACGCCATGAAGGTTGTGCTGCAGCGCTATCACCCAGAGAAGCGTCTCAAGGAAGCCGACTTTTGGAAGCCCAGTGAGCTGAGCGATGTGCTGCCACAACGTCATACCCTCCAACGTAAGCTGGATGATGTGCTCTACCTCATCCTCCTCGATGCCGAGACGGGTAAGTGGGGGATTCCATATGCGGAGCGCAAGCCCACCGAAACACTCCGCATGACGGTGGACCGCGCCGTCTCAACCCATCACGAGGATGGGCTGGAGAGCTACATGTGGTCCAACGCTCCACAGGCAACGGTGGCTGATGCACAGAACAACACCCGCCTATTCATCTACTCAGCCACCTACCTCTCTGGTCGCCCACGCTTTGATACCATGAAGCCCAGCCCCAAGGACCACGCCTGGGTTACCCGCCACGAGATGCTGCAGTACGCCGATGCGTTCCAGAGTGCTGAGCTGCTCTCCGCACTTCGCGATATCTCCGCCGACAGCACCTTTGAAGCCTAGCCCCCCAATTAAGCAGGAACCTTCTCCACCCATTCATCATCATCTTCACTCTCACACACACACACACGCACGTTGCTTGCAATCACCGCCACATCCACTTGCTCCATATCATTATCATCATCTATATTCTCCTCCGTTGTTCTTCTTTTTTTTTAGTTGTGCTTGTGGAGATCTGCCGAGTGCGTCAACGCTACCACTCTACCAACTTTGCGCTTTCACACAAGCACATACATCCATCTCACGTGAGAGACTGGGTGAAGACACAAGACACCACATAGCCGAAGGACATCACAATCACACTTACGTTGATCTCCAAGAATTCATTTTTTTTTCTTTGTTGACTACTTTCACTGGAGGGGATCTGCTACTTGCGCGACACCACCTTATTATTGTTGTTGTTTGTACTCATGACCATGCCCAAGGAAAAACTTCGTTTCAAGGTGGGCGGGCGGTCCATTGTGTATGAGGGTGAGGCATCCAAGCGTCCACAGGACCTCATGGAGATTCTTGTGAAGCTGCGCACAGCCAACGACGATGTGGTTCCCACATTCCGAGAGAACATTGAGGAGCAGGACAGCTACACAGATGCTGACATCATGGAGATGTTTGAGGCGGCACGACGTGCGCGTGAGGAGAAGCGCCGTGCTCGTGAGGAGTCAGACAAGAAGCCAAGCGATGAGCCTGAACGGCCTCAGAAGATCTCGCTGAGCTTCCGCGGCAAGGTGTTCTCCTACGAAGGGCTGCTGAGCCACAAGCAAAGCGCGGTGGTGCAGCTCCTCTGCAAGCAGCCCGGAGTGACACAAGAGATTGCCTGGGAGACCTTCCGCGCGAATCTCCCCGACTCCCCCCTAGGTGAGGAGGAGGTGTGGGAGCTCGTCACCAGCGCACAGGCACTGCGCCGCCAGCAGCGTGAGCAACAGCAGCGTCAGAAGGAGCTGGAGATGCCTGTGCAGCTGTCTCATTCTCAGCAGGGCGTGAGTGCTTCGACCTCAGGATGCGTTGAGGGGGCAAGTGCCAGTGACTACCTCTGCGGTGGTGATGCCCTCCTCAACGTGGACGATGATATAACCCTAGCCTCCTTTAAGGAACTCCAGCAGATGCCCTCATCGATGCGAGAGGAGCTCAACCGGTACATCAGCGACGTCATTAGTCAGCCTCTACCAGACTTCACGTCGGGTGTGATGCAAAGTTTTGGTGGCAACACACCCATGAAACATGCAGATCCATTGGCACTGGAGGAGGAGGAGGAGGGTAGCTTCCGTCAGTCACCAGAAAAGATGGTTCTCTACTGCCAAGAGGGCAGAAATCCCACCAAGTTAGTTCATGTATCGACCAACACCACCTTTGAGGAGCTGGCGGCAACGGTGGAGAGGAAGTACGGCCGACCAATGTCCATGTCCTTCCACGACGGGGACGAGGTGATTGAGTTGGATGACGATGATGTTCTCTCCTTGTTCGTAGAGATGAGCGCCAACAGAGGCCGCAAGCTGAAGCTCATGTGCATCCCCTTGGATGCAACACTGAGGAAAGTAGAGCAGGAAGGCCCCACGAGCACCACCACCTCCATGAAGCAAGGAAAGGGTGGTGAGCCCCCGGTTCAGGCCTTCTCCAGCGGTGAGCTGACCGTCAAGGAGCTGCGCACCTACACGGGCCACTCCATGTCAGTCTATTGTTGTGCCTTCTCCCCCAATGGGAAGGAGTTCATCACGGCGAGCCGGGATCGTTCGGTGCGTCTGTGGAACCTCGCCACGAGCAGCTGCACCGTCATGAAGGGCGGCCACAAGGACCTCGTTCTCTCCTGCGACTTCTCTCCAAAGGGAAACCGAGCCGTCTCCTCCTCCGTGGACCGCACCATCAAAATTTGGAACACAAGCACCTGCGACAAGGTGGCCACCCTACGTGGGCATGACAAGAAGGTCTACGGGGTGCAATACAACACTGCTGGCACACGTCTTCTCTCCTGCTCAGGGGACACCACCTTGAAGGTGTGGCATGCTGAAAAGGGAAGTAAGCTGGCCACACTCCGTGGCCACACCCTCGCCGTCTTCTCCTGCTGCTTCAGCAAGAGCGACAATGGCAAGTATGTAGCCTCCGGGGGTGACGACCGGCTCATCAAGATTTGGGATTGGGAAGCCAAGACCGAGGTTCGCTCCATTGCCGGCCATACAGGTGCGGTGTGGTCTGTGGCATACTCGCACGACGACAAGTTGTTGGTGAGTACCTCCATGACTAATGAGCTCAAGCTGTGGGACCCTAGAACTGGTGTGTGCGTACGCACCCTGGAAGGGCACGAAATGCCCATTCATCACGCCGTCTTCTCCATGAGCGACAAGTATATCTTCTCCTGCGCACGAGACTGCACCGTCATGATTTGGCGCACAGAGGATGGTGAGCGGGTAGAGACGTTGGCGGGTCACCGTAGCACGGTCTACCATCTTGACCTGTGGGGAAAGAACCGTCTGCTCACGTCGTCACTGGATGAAACGCTGAAGCTGTGGGAGTTCGAGGAGAGTAAGTAGAGGTACGCTCATTCCTCGCATCAGGATGGCGAAGACTCTGCATGCTGCGTCCACCACAGCAGTACACCGGCCGGAATAATGGGAACCCCCCTTTTTTTTTCAGGAGTGAGCACTCGATGCACGTGAGCCAGGATTGACTAAAGTTCCGTTGCGTGGAGAGATGATGGTGGCTGGATGTCTTGTATATGGGCGTAGGTGCATGGTTTGTCTGTGTTGTAGAGCTGGTGGAGGTCGTGGCTCTTCGTTGGGAGACCCCACGTCACCTTCGCTTTAATTTTTCATGTGCCGGGCCCATGGGTGCCAGCACGACGGCAAAACCTTTGTTTCTTCTCTGTATGCAGCTGCAGCATTCAATGTTGGTCTCCCACATGTACATCTCACAATGATGTAGCATTTGCGTGATGGGGCCTCGTTCTTCCTCGTTGTGTTTCTGGATTCTTCCATCAATTCGCTCTTTGGACGATGTTGCTCATGGAGCCCGACACCCCGGCATGGACTTGGAGGAATATAGTCATGAGTGGGAAAAGCGATGAGTACGTTTCCCACTCTGCCCATGGTTCTTCGTGGATTGTGTTCGTTCAGTTCTTTTTTTTTCTTTGTTGATGATTTTTCTTTCTTTCGTTGGTACACTCCCGCGCCACCCACCCTCTTTTCCCTTTCAGTGTTGTTGTTGTTGTAGTCCGTTGTGTTTTGTTGTTGTTGCTGTTGTGTTGGGTGGCTCGTAAGCAACCGCCAACGGGAGTAGGTGCGTACCTTTTTTTCTTTTTTCTTCTTTTTGGGCCGTACCGATGGGGGGGCCACCCTTCTCCCTCACCCCTCTACCCCTGAGTACCATCAAGGCACACAAAAACAACAAAAACATGGAATTCATTCCAACCTGGTGATAACAATGAAGAAGCTATCTTGCCGTCTACATGACTCGTGCGGGGTTCATCCGATGAGGGCTGCGGCCACACATCATGAAATTCAACCAATGTCTTTTTTTTTCTTCTCCACAGAGCAGACAACAAACAAGTCCCACTACGCTTTCCTTCCTTCCCCTTCTTCACCCTCCCTCGAACCAAGGAACGCATACATACACACACAGACATACGTACGAAATCACATTCCCAAAGTAAAGACGCGTTTCTTGCCCACTCCATACCTGGCAGAAACCGTTCGTGAAAACTCTAAACGAGAGAGCCAACAACAACAACAACAGCACTAGCTTGGCAGTCCAGTGCAGCAACACGCGCACAATATTTTGGTGAGTGTCATCGAGTCTTTAACGGTCACATTCGGAGAGTTGTTCGGTGAGTGTGTCCTCACTATCCCTCATCATCACTCACCCTGCTAAAGTTACCACTGCAGTTGTCTTTGTAACGTCACCAACAAACAATCACACAAACACACAGACATGTCCAAGGAAAAACTTCGTTTCAAGGTGGGCGGGCGGTCCATTGTGTATGAGGGTGAGGCATCCAAGCGTCCACAGGACCTCATGGAGATTCTTGTGAAGCTGCGCACAGCCAACGACGATGTGGTTCCCACATTCCGAGAGAACATTGAGGAGCAGGACAGCTACACAGATGCTGACATCATGGAGATGTTTGAGGCGGCACGACGTGCGCGTGAGGAGAAGCGCCGTGCTCGTGAGGAGTCAGACAAGAAGCCAAGCGATGAGCCTGAACGGCCTCAGAAGATCTCGCTGAGCTTCCGCGGCAAGGTGTTCTCCTACGAAGGGCTGCTGAGCCACAAGCAAAGCGCGGTGGTGCAGCTCCTCTGCAAGCAGCCCGGAGTGACACAAGAGATTGCCTGGGAGACCTTCCGCGCGAATCTCCCCGACTCCCCCCTAGGTGAGGAGGAGGTGTGGGAGCTCGTCACCAGTGCACAGGCACTGCGCCGCCAGCAGCGTGAGCAACAGCAGCGTCAAAACGAGCCCGAGCCCCCAGCTGAGGTGCGTCATTCCCATCACGGAGCCACATCATCTGGCTCTGCTGCCGTTGAAGCACCTCACAGCGAGACCGTTGCTGGTGGTGAGGAGATAGATGACATGAACCTGGCCTCCTTTAAGGAACTCCAGCAGATGCCTCCCGCCATGCGAGAGGAGCTCAACAAGTACATCAGCGACGTCATCAGCCAACCTCCACCAGACTGCGCCACGCTACTGAAGTACGGAATTGGCGCTGGTACGGCAAGCCACGTGGACGCTGCGATGACAGACGACGCGAGTGAGCTTGGCGCGACGGCGCGCTCGCCCCCTGGAAAGGTGGCAGTGTACTGCCAAGAGGGCAACAACGCCACCAAGGTAGTCTACATCGCACCCACCACAACCTTTGAGGAGCTCGCGGCGACGGTGGAGAAGAAATACGGCCGGGCGATGGCCCTGTCCTTCTATGAGGGCGATGACATCATTGAGCTCGATGACGATGACGTACTCTCCATGTTCTTAGAGATGGGCTCCGGAGAGAAGCGCAAGCTGAAGCTTCTTTGCTCTCCAGCAGGCAAGCGGGTGAAGGCAGTAGATGACATTCTCACCAGCACCAAACCCACCACCAGTGACAACGCTGGGGGCAGGGGGGAGGACGACGTTCCTCCGGTCAAGGCTTTCTCCACGGGCGAACTGACAGTAAAGGAGCTGCGCACCTACACGGGCCACTCACTTGCAGTGTATTGCTGTGCCTTCTCACCGAGCGGTAGCGAGTTCATCACTGCAAGCCGTGATCGATCTGTGCGACTGTGGAACGTGAAGGCCGGCAGCTGCACCGTTATGAAGGGCGGCCACAACGACTTGGTCCTCTCCTGTGACTTCTCTCCAAAAGGAAACAAGGCGGTCTCCGCTGCGGCGGATGCTACCATCAAGATTTGGCGCACCTCCAACTGCTCCAAGATTGCAACGCTGAGGGGCCACTCAGACAAAGTCTACTGCGTTCAGTACAACCCTTCTGGGGACTATATCGTCTCTGGCTCCGTGGACAATACCGTTCGCGTGTGGAATGCTGAAAAGGCGACGAAGGTGGCCACACTCCGTGGTCACTCCCTCGCCGTCTTCTCCTGCTGCTTCAGCAAGAGCGACAATGGCAAGTATGTGGCTTCTGGAAGCGATGACCGGCTCATCAAGATTTGGGATTGGGAATCGAAATCAGAGGTTCGCTCCCTTGTGGGTCATGTAGGAACGGTGTGGTCTGTGGCATACTCGCACGACGACAAGTTGTTGGTGAGTTCCTCCATGGACCATGAGCTCAAGCTGTGGGACCCTAGAACTGGTGTGTGCGTACGAACCCTGGAAGGGCACGAAATGCCCATTCATCACGCCGTCTTCTCCATGAGCGACAAGTATATCTTCTCTTGCGCACGAGACTGGTCGGTGATGATTTGGCGCACAGAGGATGGCGAGCGGGTAGAGACGTTGGCGGGTCACCGTAGCACGGTCTACCATCTTGACCTGTGGGGAAAGAACCGTCTGCTCACGTCGTCACTGGATGAAACGCTGAAGCTGTGGGAGTTTGAAGAAAACTGAGGTTGATCTCGTCGCAACAAGTGTGTAGTGAAAGCGGACGCTATATACATAGTCCCCGGCCAGACCAGACCTTCGGAGTAAACTCTTCATGTGTATCGCCCATCCCTGGCCAAATGCTTGGGCAAATGCCCGCCACTTTTTGGGGTGTGGAAAATTTCCCTTTTTTCTTCCGTCTCTTTATTTTGTTCGGGAGGGGGGTTAGGCGCGGGTATTATGGAGCAGGGGGCGCATCGCCAGGCTTCCTCCAAGCTGGTCGGGGGGGGGGGTATGCGCAGTCTTAGGCGGGGGCCGATGGGGCTCGGCTGGAGAGCAGGTCGAGGAGGCGGCCCAGGCTGGTTGGGCCCCCAACGTCGTCCATTTTGCCCGCGCGCCGGCGGCCCCGTGGTCCCTTAGCTGGCGGGGGAATCTTCGCGGCGGCCTTTCGCCGCTCGCGCATGCGCGGCAGCTGGGCCAAGTAGGTTGGGTCGAGCGCCCGTCGCACCCGCCGCGCCGCAGCCCCGTCATTGTTTTCGGCGAGTCCCGCGACGAATTCATCGCAGAGGCAGCCCAATCGCGAGAGAGACGCAAGCATCACCATGGAGAGCCCGCAGGTATCAATACGGCTGCAAGAAGCCTCCGCCACGGCTGCCTCGGCAGCTCGTCGCAGTCGAGCGTTCGCAGTCATGCAAGCATTTGCCGTGCGCTCAACCTGGCGACGCCTGTTCTGAAGGCCGCGCAGGGCAGACAAGTTGCGCTGGGCAATGCGGCTGGTGGTGCGCAACGCGACAACCGCACGTCGGTAGAAGATGTGATGCCGATACAACTGTGGGCGATCTCCGCTCGAGAGAACCGACTCCAGCACGGCACACTCCTTCTGGAGTTCCTGCAGGGATTGCCTCCGCGGCGCGAGGACATCTCCTGACTGCCCCTCCATGGGTCGATCCTATGGGAGAGTAGAGCAGAAAGCTGTGTATTGAGATCGAGAAGTGAGAAGAGAGAAAGGAGAGGAGTTGCTCATCACAAGAGAGACATGTAGTGCCTCAGCCAAGCTGAGTAAGATAAATGCCCTTAGAAGTAGTGTGGTCGGGTGCCAGTTATCTCAGCAGTCGCACCGCAGATTGACTCTCCATCCAGATCCCAACCTCACCACCCAGCAGGAGCGAGCTCCAGTTGCTATATGGAGAGCCCACACACGACAAATCCAGGTAGGGGAAGGCGTGGCTTGACTTCTGCCTCCGCATGAGAGCAACGAGCACCATGGTTCGCTCAGGGGCAGCATCAAACAAGTCTGTTTTGGAGAGGTGCAGGTGCCTCATGGTGTCTGATACCTGCTCGATCAAGGACACAACTGATCGAGCAGGGAGAGGGTTCTCCGAGAGATCCAGCTCCCGCAGGTGTGGCGCACAGGAGGAGCGGAGCGCCTTGCATAGGTAGGGAAAGGAGCTATCGGTCGCGTTGGCGCTGCGGGGTTTCGACGCTTGGGAAGGGCTTCTGCACGTCATGGATGAGCTTCCGCCAACCGCGTTGGCCCGCAGGTTGAGCCGCTCCAGCTTAACCGGTGCGCACTTTTCAATGGCAGAGGCTAACTGAGAGACACCCGATGCGCAGAGATTGCAGAAAGAGAGGTCGAGTGTTGTGAGAGAGACAAGGCAGGATGCCAGATTGAGCTTCGCCAACTGTTCCCGCAAATCGTGGTGGGCGAGGCTCAGCGCCGCTCCTTCGGTGGCATAGTGCAGCGATGGCAGTCGCTTCAGCACGGCAACAGGCAGCGCAGAGTGCCCCACCATCACCTGCTTCCACGCACGCTCATCCCGACCCATGGCACGCACGAGACGCTGCACCCCCGACGGTGGTGCAAAGGTCACACACGCCAAGCTCATGCTGACCAGGGCGGGATACTGCTCAAAGAAGCCCACCACCACCCGCTCATCCTCTGCGCACAAGGCCAGATGATCCCACGCGATGCCCGTCAAATTTTGGCAAAAGGCACTCGCCTTCTGTGCTGCATTCACCATCAATCCAATGCATTCACGGCCAATGTCGTTGGAACTGAGATTGAGCTCAAAGGAAGGCCTAGGGGTGAAGTAGACGAGGCCAGACAGGAATGTTTCGAGTGTCGTCTCGCCCCACCCGCAGGCGGAGACGTCCAACGACTGAAGGCACGGCTGGCGTGCCACGGCCTCGGCCAGGTGCAGCCAATTGGGTGTTGGGTCGGCCAACTGCGTAGTGCCACGGAGGGAGAGCGATGAAAGGGTATTTGGGCAGAGCCGGAGGAATTGCACGACTTCCGTCAGTGTTTCCAGCCCGGAACCGTCGATGGACAGGCACCTCAGTGAGCTCAATCGTGCCTGCTGCGCCAACACCCGTAGGAGGAGCGCAAAATCAGCCGAGGTGGAACGGGAGAAGTCATGGAGATGGAGTGCGCAGAGCTGTTCGCTGCGGCGCTCCTCTCGCAGCAGTGTGGCAAGCTCATGCAGCACACGAGCCGCCTCCACTTGGTTCGGCATGTGCTCCACCCTAACCTCGCGGAACTGCACATGCAAGAGGAGGCAGCGCAATCCACGGAAGCGATCCATCATGGCACCACGAATTTGGGTAGCCTGGTAGCCCCTAAGAAGAAGATCCGCTGGCTGTTGAAGCGCCACGCAGGCGTGAGCTAGGCAGAAGCACGTGGAGTCTCTGGCGTCATCCGTGAGGTGCACCTCGCGACGACCAATGTGGAGTGCGCGATGGATTAGTGACTGATCCTCAATGGTGCGTGAGCTACCGCAAACCCCAGTGATGCAGCAAGGCTCCACTGTCTTTCTCGGAAGATACTGCCGTACCAGAGATATTGCGTCGCGCCAGACAAGTTTGTTCATGTAGGCTGCTGCTGCTGATTCCTCGCCCTCGTCCTCCAATGAGGCAGACGGTGGCTCGCGCAGCAACTGCGTCCACAGAGCAAACTTGTAAGCAGCATCTTGGGTGACCTGTTCCTGTGAGGCACGATGCATCAGATTATCCCCAACACGTCACCCACCAGTTTTCGTGCCAGGATACACCATGCACCACCCAGCAAGGTATATCCACGATGTTCTGCTGCTACGGGTTTGCGCGCTGCTTTCCTACTAGCTCTCTGTGTCTGTGAAGGAGGGGGTCCGCCTACGAATCCAGAGCAGGAGAGAACACACGATGGAATAGCAAGCGATACTGCATAACTACTGTCGGTTCAACACGTCATCACAATACATGCAAAAAAGGGAGGCATGCTGAAGTGGGAGTGAGCAACCAACCGCATCATCTTACTCAGAGATGAGCTTCAGCTCTACGGACGTCATCTTCACAGCACTCTTGCGGCACTTGTCCTGGAAGCGGCAGACAAGCTTGGACATATCGTGCAACAAAAAGCAGCAGATGCCATGGTACAGTTCTACTCCAACTTGGTGGAGTACCAGAACGATGTCCTGAGCCGTGATGAGCGACGACGAGGAAGCTCCATCACGCACCGCAGATCCCTCCGCTGTGGCGGCCTCCGTGAAGTATACGAGCCAGCGCTCGAAGAGCTGGGATTGATCGAGTGCATTGGTTGCCCACGTGAGGCAGAGGTCGTAGTTGGTCACTGGGCGGCTCCACTGCTTAGCCTTGCGCGAGAGGAGGCCCCACACACCCTCCTTCTCCGCTGTGGTGGAGGTGGAAAGGCCCATGTCCTTGGATAGGGTTTCACGGAGCTGTGAGGCCCGCTTCAGAAATGTTCGCAGCGCCTCAGCCGTCTTCTGCAGCTCACCCAACGTGGTCATGGATCGAAGCGGAGACATTGCCTCGCATAGGCGAGAGAGGTACTTGACCTTGACCCCAATGTGATGGAGTGCGCTCCCCCCACCCTCCTGAAACCACACGTCACGCGGAACATAGACATCGGGGGTAATGTAGGCTCCCTGTTGGATCGAACGACTGAGCAGCCGCATCAACCAGTACACCCTCAGGTGCACCGAACGTGGAGCGCGGTAATCCTCGACAGGAGATGGGCCCGGGGTGAATTGCACCGGAAACTCCTGCAGGCCACCCACGCGCTCCACTGCCTTTGAGCGGCGAAGGCGTTCAACCTTGCGACGCACCTCATCACCGTTGCGTTTGATGGTCTCTGCAAGCTCATCCCCGGGGGCAGGAAGGCAGTGGCGCACCGACTCCATCCTGGAGAGGGCAGCGTTGTACATCTCCATCGCCTCATCCACATTTCCCACACACTCCAGCGCGGTTCCCTGCTGCAGCATAGCAAGTGCCTGGATGAGCGCCTCGCCCGTTACGTCCATCTCACACCGCAATCAACCAGAGGATGAATGGGAGGGGGCCACAGCCAAGCCACAATCAAGAGAACAGCTACGCTAAGAGAATGAGATGTGAATTGGAGGGGTAGAAGAGACACCGGGGCATGAATGTGTGTTGGGAGGGGTATCTAGTTGCTTGTACCAACGTGGCGGATCGAAGTCGTCTGTTAGATCCAAAGTATGAACAACAAAGCAGCCTCTCAGCAGCTTAGCGCAGACGGCGGGCCTCACGCTCAGTTTCCATGAGGGAGAGCATATCGTTCTCCTTGCAGGGTCCCTTCACGTTGCGGACGATGGTACGGTTGGCATCAGGGCCAGTCTCGGTCATGAGACGGACGCGGACCTGAGTCACGTTACCGCGGGAACCGGTGCGGCCCAGAACCTTAATGATCAGGCCAACCTGAGCCTGGTCGGTGCCGGCGGCCACGACCTCCTCGGCCTTCTTGTCCTTCTTATCAGCCATACTAGAGGCTACCCACCCCGAGAACAGAGCAAAAAAAAGCAAGGGCAATATTTGAAGGAAGCAGAGTTCTGAATGAAGGTCACATAGATACGCAAACACCAACCTCTGTGATGATGCAGTTCCAGTTGTTCATGATTACGTTGTTTGTAAATGAGAAAGAAGTGTTCAGCCTCATCACAGCCACCACGATGATACTCCGCGCGTCTGGCTCGATTGCCTGCGATGAGCGAACATCACAGGCAAATGGCCAAAAGCAACGTAGCTCGTCCTGATTTAGCGCAGACGGCGGGCCTCACGCTCAGTTTCCATGAGGGAGAGCATATCGTTCTCCTTGCAGGGTCCCTTCACGTTGCGGACGATGGTACGGTTGGCATCAGGGCCAGTCTCGGTCATGAGACGGACGCGGACCTGAGTCACGTTACCGCGGGAACCGGTGCGGCCCAGAACCTTAATGATCAGGCCAACCTGAGCCTGGTCGGTGCCGGCGGCCACGACCTCCTCGGCCTTCTTGTCCTTCTTATCAGCCATGAATGGTTGTGTGTGGAACTATGTTGTGTGCGTGTGGTCAAGTGATTGAAACGAAGAGAATGAAGGAGAAGTAAGGAACGCGTACCGTACATTGCTGATGATGAATGCAAAACCATGAAACCAATGACCACCGTTCCATCCCCACAGGGATGAAGAGACTCTTGTTTTGATACAAACTGATTTTAGCTTGACGCACAACGGCACCGTTGACGCCGCTGCCAAGTTGGGACAAGTGGCGCGCTACATCACTGCGGCAGAAGCGATTCTTGCAGATTTACAAGTAGCAATCGTCGTCGTTCGTCGTCTAGCTCAAGAACATGGGCAGTGAGCTCAGGAAAACTGATGGAGGATAGACAGCCCAAAACAGAGGCACTGTGCTTGAAGACGTAGGTACGGAGATAAAAGTAGGTGCACACACCCATGATGCCCTGGCAGTCCATACGATCTGTCATACCTCCATGACCAGGAATCAACGAGCTGAAGTCCTTCAGCTTGAAGGCACGCTTGAGGCCACTCGCGAAGAAGCCGCCAAAGGGAGCCACGAGGGAAGCGAAGGTTCCCAGCACCAGGGCATGCTTCTGCGCCGAGGAGCACAGAAAGGAGGTCAGCTGATGGCCACTAAGCTGTTGAATCCAGTGAGGGAACGCAATCTCCTCCTGGACGAAGATGGGATGACGCTCACAAGGAATGTTGTCTGCGTTGCGAAAGCCCGAGGCGGCGGGGCAGTACATCTCTGGGAAGTGACCAAGAAATCCGCTAAACCAAAAGGCCCACACCACGGTCATGACGAATGCACCAAGGAAGCCCTCCACGGTCTTCTTTGGGCTCAACGCGAGCAGACGCGTGCGGCCAAAGAGCTTTCCCACAATGTAGGCCCAAATGTCGTTCATGACAACACACATGACAGGGAGGAGAAACCAAATCTGACCCTTCACCATATTCATCATCTCCATCCCACATTGGGTCACGACCAGCCCGAGGGTCATGACAGTCCACGTAAACTGAACAAACTGATAACGATAGAGCCCCTCACGCAGAGTGAGGACGAAGCTGATGAGGCCAACAAGAAGTGAACAGCAGCCAAAGAAGGGGAGTTTACTATACCACCACGCCGTCAAGGGAAAAGTGGCCATGATGGGGTCACGTAACGTGTACACGAGCATGTAGGTGATGGACATGACAAGGTAGTAGAGTTTGAGCAGACGGAGACTGGGAATGAGACGCTCCTTGTGCTCCTTGAGGTCGATGCGTGTGATCTCCGTAAACATGGTGACCATAATGAGGATCAGCAGCAGCATGCCAAACACGATACCCAGTGAGATGAGGGCGAGGAAAACCACACCCATCAAGATGGTGAAGATCGTGCGATTCATCAAGTCAGCCCCACTCTTGGAGGGGGGAGGAGGTGCAGCCCCATCTGCCGGTGATGATGACCCGGTGGAGGTTCCTGGTTGACTCACTCGGCGCATAAGAGGAGACGGAATGTCAGTTGCGGTGCCACTTCGTGCAGGTTTTTCTATGGTTTTGTTCATGAGACACACTACACCTCAGCCAACCCGTTAAGGAGGGGGAGGGGGTGGGGTTGGTAGGACAGATCTGATGGCAATGCTCCGCGCCACGTATTACTTGACGAGGGGGGGGCGCTGAGTGACCTCTTCTGTTCGTCCGTCCGCTGTGTGGTGGACGAAACAACGTAATAGTCGTTGTGATGAAGATAGACTTCATGGTGAAGAGTCAGAAAGGTTTGGAAGAAGAGAAATTCATACACTTGATGATGCTGACAGCCTTGTTCTCGCGTAGCAATGCCCCCGAAGCCTTACATGTTGTTCTTACCCCCCACATGTACTGCGCATGCATGTGATCTGTGTGTTGTGGACCCAGAGTCCCGCAACAAGATCAGCTCGTCGGTGGGAGTGGAATTTGCTGTTCCCAGCAAGAATGATAAAGAAATGGTAGTTGTAACGAAAGGGGGGATAGGGGAAACAGTTCTTGTTCTGAGCCTCGAACACACATCAGAGAGCTGCAGATGCGTGCACTTCACATAGCAGTGACAGCGCCATGTCAGAAGCTCGCTCAGTACAACTTCAATCTTGCTCTGATAGTCATATGAAGAGAGCCACGAAGCGCAAACATGAACAGAGAGGGGGGGAAAGAGCAAGAGAACGAAGAAGAAAAAATCAGTCGGAAATTTCAGGTGGGGGAAGGCGAGCGTCAACGTGGCTCCCCTTTGCCGTGCTCCAAAAGCAAACAGAACAGAATACAGCCAGTACAGCCTGCACCTCAGCACGTCATGGCACATCAAATTGTTTCGCGGGCGCGTTGTCACAGCACGCGCCCAAGAGATTCGTGTTCTAGTGGTATATACGGGGAAAATATGGATAGCGAGGAGAGAATCGCTATATAGTGCAGAGAGCATGACGAGCCCCAAAGCGAACGACGAGTACGGCTTCGTCACGGCTCCAGCCAACCTGCAGTCTGCGGCACATCATTCACATGCAGAGGCGAAGGTTGGCCACGATGGCGGACTAATCCAGCACCGATGATCACAGCATCGAATTGAGAAGAACACACACAAACACACAAACACACACACTTACGCACCGTTGCTAGGCGTTGTGCATACAGTCAGAGATATATAAACTGAATCTATGCACATGCAGGCTGCGATCAAAGTGTCTAGGTCTGTGGGTATGTGCGGGGGTATCCCTTGGCATGACCAAGAAGAAGTTGAAAACCCGCAAAACTCGTGTATACGGGTTAGTGTCGAGGAGATGCCAATCCACGTGGACATGGTCCGTTCGTAGTGCTTCTCCCGCCAGAACCACTTCAGTGAGCTTAATGGGAAGGAAAAACGGAAAAGTCAGCGACAGACTCATATTGAGGTACCTCAGCGGCGAGCACGCCCTTCTTGTTTGCCAGCACGTGCAGCCGTTGCGTGGTAGGTCAGCCCAGCACCATGGCTATCCACTTTGCCCACTAGCGACACATGAGCTCCTCTGGTTGAGTGGTGATGCGCATTACCGACATCCCCACATCGAGTCATTGCCCATAAAAATAGAAGATTCATCTTCCTTGAGTGGCACATCATCACGAACGAATTGGCAATCCCATGGCCCTCGTTTTGTGCCACGAAATACAACAGACAAAACAAAAATACAATACAAAAACAACACAACAAAGGTAAATACAAGAAGAAAAATGGTTGGCGTTATTGATCGTTTTCGGTTGAAGCAACAGAAAGAACAACAACAATGAAAAATAAAAAGATGTTGGATTGTGTCGTGATTCCCATAAAGGAGAGGTATCACGTTGATGCCTTTTGTCACCCCCCGGTCCCAACCCAGCGTCTCGTGGCACTTGACGCCTCCAATTCGGTGCAACCTTCCTGGGAAAGGGCACCACTACTCTACACCCACGACATCCCTCCACGTTCATGCGAATTGACAGCCTTCGCAAGCAGTTGAGGAGAGTGGCCTAGGAGGTGTGTCGCCACGCCCACATCCAATCTTTGTACAGTTCGACGTCTTTCATTTCCAGTGAGAGAGGTACACAGATCTACCATGGGATAGCTACGTGTTTCATGGGAGGGTATCACAGCGATCGCCACTTCGTGAGTGTGCGTCGCAACCTCCACGTAGCTTGGAACCTAGCTGCGGGGTGAGCTCAATGTCAGGCGGCCAAAAATCTCCTTCTTCATCAGCCGCGTTTCTTCGCTATCCCCGCTGGAGAGAATGGAAGCATTCTCCACTGCGCGACGTCCCAGGTAGTGGATGGTCTCCCGAACAGGGCCGTAGGGCACGTACTTGTAGGCTACATAGCCTGCCTTGGCCAGGGGAATGGTAAGGTTATCGCGCATGCCAAACAACTGGCCAAAGGCAACTCGGTCATGGAGATTTACATGGGTGAGGACCTGCTCGGTGATGCGCTCCAGAGACTGGCGATTGTGGGTACCAAAGAAGACCTCATGCTTCCGCTCCGGGTGTTCTTCAATGGTCTTCATGGCACGTGCCGCGGTGTCCTCATAGCACTTGGCGGTGTCCTCAATGGTGGGCCAAATAGGGCTTGTGTAGTTGTACTCCTCCGCCGTCTTGCGCTCCTGCACCATGTACGCACCACGCACAACTTTGCCACCCCAGTGGAAGCCCAGGTACTCTGCACGTTGCAGGTCGTTGTACACGCGGTCCTCAGCGTAGGTGAGGTAGCACTGGTAGGTGTTGTACACCACTGGCAGCTCCTTGTTGTACTTGACCTGCAGCTGACCCACAATGAGGTCAATCGCCAGTTGATAGAAGGTCTGCTCCGCATCTACGAGCATACGCACCTGAAGCTCCTTGGCGGTGGAAGCGATGAGCGACAGCCGGCGGCAAACATGCGCCCACAGCTCCTTCTCCGTGGCGCTCACCTCAGGCATGAGCGAGGCCAGCAGCTTCTGGTCTGGTGTTGGGTTCTGCGCCAAGATGGCGTCAATGAGAATCTCCTTGAAGCGGAAGTACGTCACATTGCCCTTCTTTGCAGGGTCAAGCGTGTTGATGATCTGACTGAGCTCTGCCTCGCTGAGCTGCCGCCCAGTCTCCCTGCAGAGCTGCCATCCCTTGCGGACCTCATCCGTGGATACCGACACCTTGTGGCTCTGCTTCACCCCCGTCACCATCCGACACTCCTCAAACTTGGGCACCTCCTCCTTGGCAAAGAAGCGGCTCCAGCACTGGTGAGTGTGCATGAGGATGGAGGACACACGAGCCAGCAGCTGCGGATCGCACATGCCAGTTACTTTCACGGCAGCCACGCCATGAGAACCCACAGGGCAGTGGAGCGACGCATGCATGATGCTCATCATGTAGAGTTTCATGTTCTCCTCAAACGTGGCCTCGGGTAGGGTATATGCTACGTTGCTCTTCTTGACAAGACTCGCCAGTGAAAGGTCCGGGGCCTGTGCCTGACCAGGCAGTGGGGCGAATCCCTCCGTGGTATCGGCCTCTGCGGCGTAGTCGAGTACGGCGCCAATCCCAACGGAATCGAGGCGGTGAACTGTGTCGCGCACCTCCTGGTCATTCTCCCCAGCACAGAAGTGGGAGTAGATGGTGCGCTTGACGAAAAATTGGTAGGTAAGGCCCTTGCCCAAGATCCTCTCGGAGCGCTTCATGAGAACAACCGAGTTCCGCGCAAAGTAGTCAATGCTGCAGATCTTGAGCACCACCAGTGCCTTGATGAGTTCCACAATGGACTTCTCCTTGTAGGTAGAACGGTCATCAAAGTTTACTTTGCCACTGGGTTTCTGCACACGACCCGATGTGGTAGTGGCCTCTCGGTAGAGAGCTGGTGTGCATGGTGCAAGGATACGTGGTGATGGTACGTAACGGCGCATGTCTTAGTCAAAGAGACAGGACGGAGATGGATCTAGAAGTCGAAGAGTTTGATGAAGTGTTTGTGCGAAGCGTAATCTTGATGTGAAACACATGAGAATGGAGAGTGGGAGAGTTAGATGGATTCAGGTGGACACGTTCACTGCAAGGAAGTTCGTGAAACACATAGACCACTGTGGGTCCTGTCAGCGAGCAGTACATTTGACCAGTGTATGCTTTGTAACCGGTACCTCAGTGAACAACCCACGCCATGGCCTATGCGGCCATCCATAGATCTGGGAATCCACTGATTTGTAAAAGCAAAGAACTAGGAGAAACAATATTCGTGACACACATAAGTTGGTGACTAAGAAGAAAGACGTCATCCATCGTCAAGGATCCGAACAGAAACAAAATAAAAGCCCAGATGGTGTGTTTACCGCAGCTCCATCAGCAAAAAAAAAACAAGAAAGAATTCAGGACTTCACGCACATTTGATCCGTTTTTCGGGAAGCTCTTCTCATGCGTGCGTTTCGGCACCCTCGTGAGCCGACAACACCAACGTCACGAAGAAGAATCTTCTCTCAATAAGTGAAGTTGCGCTGCAAAGAAGAGCCACCGACCTTCAATTTCGTTCAATCGAAGATGTCATCTGACGGAAAAAAAAAAGAAGCCAGTGTCCACCTGCCTCACATACTGCGTGTGCAGCGCTACGCAGTTTGGTACTGGTCCCCGCACTACACCCAGTCATCACAGCCTCTTTGTCCACTATTGAAGGGGAGGCATCCATCAATTTAGTGTCCGTGCACGGCACTGTGTTGCCAGGTTACATTGGCGAGCGTGGATGAGCAAATCGAAGCCCTCACCGCAAGCCGCCTGTGTTTGCAACGCACCAAAGCAAGAAAAATTCATTCATCGTGGTGCACGGAAGGTAAGACGCCCGATAACTTCCTTCTTCATCAGGCGCGTCTCCTCACCACAGGAAAATATGGAAGAGTTCTCCACCGCTCGACGTCCAAGGTAGAGGATGGTCTCTCGGACAGGACCATAGGGCACATACTTGTACACCATGAAGCCTGCCTTGGCCAGAGGGATCGTGACGTGGTCACGCATGCCAAGTAGCTGGCCAAAGGCAACACGGTCGTGGAGAATGCCGTGCGCCAAGACCTGGTTGGTGATGTAGTTGAGAGAGTCTTTGTTGTGGGAACCGAAGAAGACCTCGTGCTGCTGTTGGGGGTGGTCACGGATTGCCTTCATGACGCGATCTGCAACACTGGCATACGACTTGGCGGTGTCCTCAATGGTGGGCCAAATAGGGCTTGTGTAGTTGTGCTCCTCCGCCGTCTTGCGCTCCTGCACCATGTACGCACCACGCACAACTTTACCACCCCAGTGGAAGCCCAGGTACTCTGCACGTTGCAGGTCGTTGTACACGCGGTCCTCGGTATGAGTCATGTAGCACTGGTAGGTGTTGTACACCACTGGTTGCTCCTTGTTGAACCTGGCCTGCAGCTGACCCACAAGGAGGTCCATTGCCAGTTGATAGAAGGTCTGCTCCGCATCGACAAACAAGCGCACCTGAAGTTCCTTGGCGGTAGCCGCACACAGGGATAGTCGACGGTATATCTGGTCCCAGAGCTTCTTCTCAACGGCGCTCACCTCAGGCATGAGGGAGGCCAACAACTTTTGCTCATATGTTGGGTTCAGGGCCAGGATCGCACGGCTGACAACGTCCTTGAAGCGGAAGTACGTCACGTAGCCCGTCTTTTCTGGATCAAGCGTGGCGATGATCTTGTCCATATCTCCATCGGAGATGCGTTGCCCGGCGTCCTTGCGGCGCTCCCACTGACGGCGAATGGCCTCGGTCGAGACAGTCATCAAGTGGCCACCCTTCACCCCAGTTATCATTCGACACTCCTCACCCTTGGGGGCCACCTCCTGTGGGAAGAAGCGGCTCCAGCATTCATGAAGATGCAAAACAATGGAGGACACGCGGGCAAGCAGCTGTGGATCGCACATGCCTGTTACCTTCACGGCAGCCACACAACGGTAGCCTGTGGGGCAGTGGAGAGGGGAATCCATGATGCTCATGATGTACACCTTGAGATTGCTCTCAAAGGTCGACTCGGGAAGGGTGTAGGACATCGACGACTTCTTGACGAGGCTGCGAAGGCAGTGGTCGGGGGCCTCTGACTGGGTTGGGGCAGCTGCCGTCTCATCGGAGCCGGCTTCGGCGGTGTAGCCCAACAGTACCCCAATGCCTCCTGCATCAAGCCGGTGTACCGTGTCGCGCATCTCCTTGTCACTCTCCCCAGCACAGAAGTGGCCGTATAGTGTACGCTTGATGATGCCGTGGGTCAAGCGCTTGCCCAGAATCCTCTCGCTACGCTTCATCAAGGTGACAGAGTTGCGTGTGAAGTACTCCTTGCCACAGAGCTTGAGAACTCCCAGTGCCCTCACGAGCTCCCACATGGACTTCTCTCGGTAGATGAGGGGGTCATCAAAGTTGACCCTGCTCGTGGGCCTCTCCACGCGTCCCGCTGCGGTTGTTGCGGCCTCTCGGTACAGAGCTGGGGTGCATGGCACCAGGAGCCGCGGCGCAAAGAACCGACGCATGTGTTAATTCACGAAGTTGAGTGATGGACAAATGAATGAGAAAGTGTGTGATTGTCAAAAGCGATAGCTACGCTGAGAAGTGGCGTTTGACGGAGAGGAGGAGGAGGGTTTCGTGGAGTAGCGCACACACTCTCATGAGTACATCCACGCACATGGGGTGTGCAACGAACAACGTCGTTCGGGTACAGTGGGGAGGCTGTGTGGTGTTCGAATCCACGGTTGCACCATCTCTACATGAGGTTGATGAATTGAAAGCGAACGGCTCGGAGCTCCTTCTCCAGATCCTCGTCCGCAATGAGGTCATTAGGGTACAGAGAATCTCCCGTGACGGGGCAGCAGCGGTGTACCCGCAGGAAGTCAAGGATTTTGTCGCGATCAAACAAGAGGCCCCGTGGAGACAACATGGGCACTGACTGAATGATGCCTAAAGTGAGGGAGCAAATGTATCGTGAGGGTATGCCCATCGGCGGGGCGGATCGGGTGCGCCACGGACGGAGGTCGAGCCCACCGGTGCGGGCATGTCCAGCTCCATCGTCGTCTGCTTCAGAGGTGGAGCCATCATCACCGCCTTGTTCCCGGTGAGGGGCATCTTCCTCATCGTCCTCCTCGTCGCTGCTCTCGAGCTGAGCCAGCTGGTGTTCTTCCTCGTCTGCATTGAGATGGTTTCGCTCGACACCATCAACAGCAGCCAGATTTTTCTTTGAATCAGTGGGCTGATTGGCCACAGTGGATTGGGCCTGTGTACTGGCGGAGCCATCCCCCGACTTCTTTGGCGCTGCATGACCAGCCGTGGGTGGCGGCGCCTGCCGCTCCTTCAGCTGGGCATAGCGGCGCTGCTTCCGCCTTCTCCCACGCCCACGACGGCGGGATGCCCCTCGGTTTGAGGCCTGCCCTCGTGCACCGCCTCCAGCCTGAGCGGCAGGAGCGACTTGACCCTCTGCATCCTTCGACGACGTCAGCTCCGCAGGGAGGACCAAGAGTTGCTGGAAGAAGGCGTAGTTGCGGCTGTGGATGTCGATGGGCTGGCGCCGTCGCATGGGGTTCACCATGGCCCACCGCATGGAATCCTTCTCTCGTTCAGTAAGTAGACGCTCCCACACCAACCGCGTCTGTTGAAGCACCACGTCCTGCTCCAGGTTTCCATTGATGCAGAGGCGGATGAGTTGTGAGACAAAGTTGGATCGTACACGCGCATCCACCTCCCGCACCCCGCGTGGAGCTGCCAATGAGCTCGACACGGGTACGTTCTTATCCTCCAGTAGAACACCCATCTGCACATCGGAGATACGTGAGGAGAGCTGCTGCTGCATCAACCTGTTGCCGAAGCACAATGTGGCAAGTACCTCGCAGCATAGACCACACGAAGCGTAGAAAGCAGGCAGGCATCGACGCGCTGTCGATTCTTCCTGCTTCAGAGAACCGTGCAGCTCCTGAAACTGGAGAATGAGGAAGGGCATCAGAAGATGCTGCACAAACTTTGTTGCAGCAATAAATCCACGGAGCTGAACCACACCAACATTGGTTAAGGTGAGCATGTTGTTGATCAGGAACAGTAGCTCCCGCACAACATCGGCCATCGCCGAGGAATCCACCCCCCGCAGCCACTGCTGCTGAGCGTAGGCGGTGAGGCTGAGGAGGATGCGGGTTTGAATGAAAGCACACGACACGCGATAGACGTGAACGCGAAACGCACCACTTTGGGCCTGCATCGATGTGGTGCCAAACTGATTTGGATTCCGGCGGCAGTACACCGAGCTGTACGTCGTCCAGCTTGTCAGCTGAACCAAAATGCGAAGGATGCTGTGCGCCACATAGCGCTGCATCCTTGGCTCACGAACTGTGGGGGATACGCCCGGAACCACACCAATCGCCGATTCCAAGGTGCGGGCAAGCACACGCACCGTGAGGTCCAAGTCGTTCTGGAGAAGCTCCAGTACCGTTGACGCAGAGACGCTGTTGTCCTTGAAAGATACAAGCAGCAGCAGCAGAACCAGTAGGGCAAGTAGTTCCACAGCCGCAGGACAAAGAACACTGCTCGACAAGGCAACCACGGGGTCGGTCTTGAGGGCGGCAAACCTGAGGTGGTCCATCTTCATCTCAGCGAGGGGCTCATCATGAGAAATAGCAATGGCAACTGCGCGGTCCATGGCTTCGTGACACGATTCCAGCATGGCGCTGAGGGCGTGAGCATGGGATGTCTCCTGGCCAAGCGCCACCGCCACGCGCAGAGCCGACATGAAGCCGTCCATAGACTCAGCTGCCAACACGCTGCACTGCAAACAGGCAAACAGTCGATGCTTGTCGGGCAGCTTCGTTGGTACCACAGAGAGGATGCTCATCAGGGCGAGGCCCTCGTCCGCTGACAGGGCCGCCGCATCTTGTGGATGGCTCAGCGCGAGGAGGGCATCGACACACTGGGCACCATCCATTGACTGCTAAGCTTCACGCCACCAAGAAAAGAATCGAGGAAGAGAGGTTTCCAACAAGGAAGAGACAATGAGATGCACACCCCACACACGCAAAGACGGTGTGGAAGGAGGGGGGTTTGTCATGGCATTAGCCTGCAGCAGCTCACGTGAATTCACGTGGATTGCGTCAGTGAGCGGGGTTCAACACTCACAGCACCATCATCATCAACTACGACTCTCTGGCGAGAGCTTGCGCGGGACGAGAAGAAGCACACCTCCAGATCCTGAGTATCAGCCCGTCGCAAGCACATCTGAGCCGCTCGCGGTACCACGGCGCCTTCCCACTTTCCGCGCACCAAACGTGCAGTTAAATCCACGCACATGAGGCTCCCACGCCCGAGCGCCTGAGGCACCGCCACGACAAGCGCATCCTCCATCGATGCCACATGCAACGCACACTGGCCACCCTCCACCGCCCCAATGGAGCTGAAGTTGGCAAGATGAGGGTTGTCGTGCTGCAGAATGCCGATGCAGCGGTTGGGTCCGCCCATACAACGCACGTCCCACACCTTCACCTCCGCACAGGTGCTGACGGTGGCGACCTCCAACCGTCTCTCTGGCACCGCCACAAGGTGGATGATGGACGCGCCGGGATGAGAATGGCGCATCAGGCGTGGCTGCCGACGAACGTCACAGCGAACATCGGTTAACTCCACGCCTCCACTTCGCGTGCCACAGAGCAGCACAGCTGGAGGAGCTCCTCCATCTGCCTCGGCAGAGCTCCCATACATCGGCGCAAGAGCAGTGAAGATAGACGGTCGGAGAAGGCGAATCGACCTGCGGCCCCATGAGCCCCATGGATGCAACTCATCCATCATCAACATCCGCTCATTGGCGTGTGCCGCCCACGGAGTGCCAAATGTTCCTGGAGGGGAAGTGCACCAGCTCGTCGGGTGAGCCACAGGACGACTCCGCAGCTGCTGCCCTATTCTGTCGCTGTTGTTGGGCAGGGAGAGGTAAGTGAGATGCCTCGTACTCATGATAACCATTTTATAGGAGCTCCCATCACTGGCAAAGGGGGTAAAGCCCAGTAGTGGTGGGAAGATGCCATGGATGGGAAGCTTGCATCTCAAGCGGCGGAGACCACCATCCACTTCTTCTCCATTCCAAACGCTGAATGAACTGTCATGGCCGTCCAGCATCATCACCGCACCGCTCGCAGGGTCTGTAGCCAGTCGGCACGACTCATACCAACGCTGGGCCTCCATGCTGTCGCTGGCAACGCGAGACGGTTCGAGTGGTGGCTCCCGGAGTGCCGTCATTAGATTCACACGAACCGCGGCTCCACCGTCAGCGCATGGAGTGAACGAGGAGGTGAAGAAGTAATGTCGACTACCGAAAAAGTGACGCGGATCGAGCTTCCAAACTCCGAACGCCTCTCGTGGGATGGGTGCAGGGTTGATGGGGGCGCCCCGTGGCCATGACTGACCAAGGCTGGCGCACACGTCTTCAGGGGCATCCTCTTCCCGCCGAACGGCGATGAAGACGTAGAAGCGATCATCCCTTGCCTCCGCCAACGTCACTGTGGGCGATGCGACGTTGGCATCCCTTCCTCGTTGTACTTCCACCAACACGACATTCCTTGGGTCAACAGGAGGGCGTTGGCGCAGCCTCACCCGCGGATCACCAAAGAAGTGCGACGCCTGCCGTCTTGCTTGCAGAATGTTGCAATACCGCCCATTCTGTGGAAGAAAGATGGTTCCTTGGCGGGGTAGCGGGGCGTCATCGTCTGGGTTGGTGAGGACACTTCTCTCATTCACCACATCAACGTCATCACTGGAGGAGGATGAGGGTAACACTGCAGCCCGAGGTGGTGCCACCACGGGACGTGTCCGTCGTGGTGAAGAGGCGGAGACACGACGTCGTCGACTGGGCCCTCGCCGCCGCCGCATCTCACGATCCAAGCCATCGTCACTGTCGTCGGAGGAAAAGCTCACAGGCATCGTTGCCGCATGGAGCCTGACTGACACCGTGTGCGTCGATTTGGGCTTGGGCTACACAAGAGTAAGGGAGAGAGGAAGAGAGCGCGTGCGTGAAGATGGCATGCCATTCACACCTGACTACACAGTGAGTAAAGCAGTTGGAAGAGACATACAGACGACGAAACGACCAAAAAACCGTACGAGGGGGATTTAGGAAAGATATGGGAGGTTTCACAACAGCATCCCGTCGACGATCGGTGCGCTCGAGAAAGAAGAATGGTGGAAATGATGGCAATAATGAAAAGAAGATGAAGATAACGCACAGAGCACACGCGCAGCAACAACAGATGAAAAGGAAATATGATCGAACAGATTCCAACCCCCACGTCCCACTCCCTTCGTATCTCATGTCCAGGCACGATGGCTTCCATGGTTTTTTTTGATGTGGTTCCCTTCCATAGGAGAATCTCCTGTGGGGCGATTATGGGTCAGCAGTAGAGCTGGGACCAGCCATCCAGGGAAGTCATCAACGAACAGGCAGCTGGCAACTCCTGACCTTACTTCGAACCAGTGCATCGTAAGATTGGTCTTGGGAACCACTGAGGTGTGTGTGTGTGCTGGTGTGTTTGTGTTGACGTTCATTACCACAACAGCGGGTGACATCACAGCGTGGTAACAGTTGAGTGTCGGAACACCACAAACAATGACAGCAGAAACATGATGGAGTGGGTGCAAAAGGAGAAGAAACGACGGCAAAAAAAAAGTCCTTTTCGTCCTGTTCACGGGTGACGGTCACCCCCATGGAGGACACTCTCAAACGCCAATGTTGTTGAGGAAGGCTGTGCTGTTGGGTTCGCGCTCCAGGAAGAGCTTGAGCGAGTCGTTCGGGTCGCGACCGCCACCGACCCCGATGATGCAGTCGACGTAGCGCTTGCCGAGCTTGGGGTCCAAGAGACCCTTGCGCTCACGGATGTAGGTGAACACATCCAGTGAAAACACCTTGGACCACATGTAGCCGTAGTAGCCCGCACCGTAACCCATCAAGTGGCCGAAGGCCGCCTCAAAGTGCGTGTCGTTGTCGTACTGGATGCCTGGGGTGACGCGAGGGCGAATGCCGTAGAAGAGCTTCGTCGTATCCAGACTGTCCTTTGCCTGAGTGGAGAAGGGCAGGCCAAAGATGCCAAGGGAGTAGGTGGCGAACTGCATCTGTCGGAGAGAATCATGGCCACTGAAAGTATTCTTGGAATGCACCTTAGCCGCGATGAGCTCAGCCGGGAGTGGCTTCTTGGTCTCATAGTGGCTGGTGATGCTCTGAAGGATCTCAGGCTCCCAAAGCCACTCCTCCAGCATCTGTGAGGGGAGTTCGACGAAGTCACGCTTGACGCTCGTGCCGGCGAAGGTTGTCATTTTGCTGCGTCCCATCAAACCGTGGATGGCATGACCGAATTCGTGGAAGAAGGTCTCCACGTCGCTGTGCATGAACAACGCCTGGCGCTCCTTGGTTGGGGCAGGAAAGTTGGCAATCACGACGGATAGAGCTGGAGAAAACTCCGTCTCGCTTCCAGGAAGACGCACTGGGGGTACGACCGAGTGGCAGCAGGCGTGGGAATACTTGCCCTCGCGGGGGAAGAGGTCGAGGATGATGTGGCCCAGAAGCTTCTTCGTCTTCTTGTCGCGTACCTCCAGAGTCTTGGCCTCCTCATGCCACAGCTCGCTGCCGTTATCCACCTGGGTAAACTCAACATCAAAGAAGGCCTGGTAAATATCAAAGAGAGCCTTGACGGTGACATCCATGGGGAAGTACTCCTGGATTTCGGTCTCGCTCACGTTCAGCTGCTGCACCTTGACCTGGTTCATCATGAAGTTGACGTCGTAGCTCTGGATGAGCCCCTCGGGCGTCAGCTCGCAGCTGGGATGGCGGTGGGCCTTGAGCAGCTCCGCCTCCTTCACCCATTTCTTTTGAAGCTTGGGGATCAGGTCATCAACAAAGGACTGGGCGGTCTCAGGGGTCTTGGCCATCTTGTCGGAGATGTAGAGGTGCGCATAGGAAGGGTAGCCAAGAGTGGTGGCAAGCTCATGACGCTTCGCAATAACATCACGGAGGACGCTCTCGTTGGCAGGGAATGCTCGGTTGTTGAAGGCGCAGGACATCGCCTTGCGGGTGGAGGCAACCTCGCAGTTCTTCATCACACCAAAGTAGGTGGGGTAGTCCATCTTCAGGATGTACTTGCCGTTGTCGTTCTTCTTGAGTGCGCTCATCACGGTGGGCGGAACACCCTTCAGCTCCTCCTCGCAGAAGGTGACCTCCGTCTTATCTTCGCTCACGTTTTGAGAGAACTTCGTCTCTAGCTCGGCCAAATCCTTCTGCAGCTGGATAGCCTTCTGGAAGTCAGCCTCGGGAAGCTCCATACCTTTGCGCTTGTAGTCATCCAGCTGCTCCTGAAGCCAGTAGCTGTACTCCGGTGCACGCTTGGACCCGGCCGCGTACTCCTGCTGAAAGGCAGATGACGTCTGCAGATCGCGAAGTGCCTCGTAAACGCGGCGGTTCGCCTCGAACTGATCAATGGCAAAGCGCTGCACCTCCACCAGCTGCTCATTGGCGTTGTCACGGACCTCCTTGTGCGGAGACACATGGCAAATGACGGCGATTAAGCTGGCAGAGACGTTGAGCTCGCACAGCGCAAGGTCCAGCGCATCCGCGGTGTTCTCGAAGTTGCGGCTAGGCACCTGGTAGAGCTTCTCCAGTGCCGCCACTGCGCCAACCTTGGCCTTGTCGAGAAGGGCATTGCACTGCTCAACCGTCTTGGGGAAGAGGGCGGCGCACTTGGACGCGGTACTGACGTCTGCCAGGATACGTGAGGCCATGGAAGACGGATGGAAATTAGGATGACTGGAAAGTAGGTAGGTGTGGGTACTTGTGTGGGCTTGATGTTGTGGTTTTGTGAAGAGGGAGAGATGATGAGGAGATTGACGGCGCAGATCGGTAGTGGCGCAACACGCAAGCAGCAGTTGGGAATCGGTGTGCACCGCCCAGACACAAGCGTGGTAGCGCAGAAGCGTTGCGGTTGCGCTCGGGACTGGAAAGAAGGGAGGAAGAAGTAAAAGCTCGAAGAATAGAGGAAAGTGGAAAGAGCTGAAAGCGGGGCAGAAAAAAGAGTGAAGCACGACTGTAGAGGGTTGAAGGAGAAGATCTCAACAACTACTCACCATCATGAGGTCCTCCAGCATCGCTTCTCCCCCAGCTGCATCTGTTTTTCGCCATGACATACGCCTCATACATTTTTGCCTTTCCTCATTTTTTGGTGCAAAGTCTGCACACGGTCGTTTTCAAAGAATCAAAACGAAACGAAAGTCACCAACAACAACATTCATGGCGGTTTTACTCTCGATGTGTACTTGAATTGTTGTTCCATACATGGGTAAGATGGGATACACACGCCGAACCAATCACCCAGCCTCATCAATACCCCCAACTCTCCCAGCATCGCCCATAGAAGAGTTGGGGGAGAGCAGAGTCGATGAAAGAACACTGGGGAGCACCGATGTGAAACGAGCCAATAGAAAAAAAAAAGAATATAAGAAAACACGCCCTGGATGAAGACGAGGATCACTAGAGATTGCACGTAGTGCTCCGACACATCCCAAACGTATGGGCATGCGTGAATAACGACAGTCGGGACATGTTGTGCGGGTCTCCGTGGAGTAAGACCATGCGAAGTGTGATTGTTCCTCTACCCCTCCAGAATATTTCTCCATGTGGACTGGCCAAAGGGCTTCGTCGTCACCCACGCAAATCCTCTCCGTTCGTCAACATCACGCAAAAACAAAAAAAAAACTCTCCTCGGGTATCCCCCACACAACCGCTTCAACCAACTTCCGAGAGAGGTCAAGGGAGTAGCAGCTTTCAAAACATGAACGACTGTCGCATGCTTCTCCTGTGTGGGGAGTCGAATGAGACTGTGGGAACTAATCCTCCGTGTTAAATACTTGCTTCACCCATCCTCCGCGTAAACAAAACACCAACAACAACAACCAAATGCTCAAGACCTGTGCCGGCGTGCAAACCGAGTCACAGAATCCATTCCGATTCCTACTATGTTCTTCGCTGCTTGACTAGGAAAATGGAGCTCAGCCCACCGGCCGAGCTTCCTCTCGAGACACGAGTTCCTAGCTCAACTGTTTTCATCCTCTATACCCTCGGAATGCATTGTCTGTCATATCAACAGCAGCTGCACTGCGGTGGGGGAGGGAATGTACGTCTCCTCATAAGAGTGAGCACGTCAACAAAAGCCTCAGTACAAAACAGTGCCAGTTACAATAGCGCCACCTCCATCTCGGCGAGGCTCTACCGCAACTACCACCCTCAACAAACGATCATTGCCGGCGTCGTCAAGAGGTAAAAAAAAAAGGCCGAAAAGAAAACTTGACGAACGGCCACAGCACAACACTAGAGTTACTGGATGATGTGGGAGGGGACCTCAGGAACCCCGCCACGTTTTTTTTGATTGGTTGCGCCACACGAGGAACAAGCATTCATCAATACAACGGCGACCGCTCACCCGACAATGACTCCAACTACCATCACAGGACAACAGCAGGTCTTCTAGGAACTCTTCTTTTGGCTTCCAGTCCGCCGCCCCAACTTGCTTATCACACTGGCACATTTGGCATGTCACCATAGCGTACACAGAGTGAGAGCGAAGGGAGAGGGAGCTACAGTGGTGAGGTTTCTCATCCACAACGATCTCTCCCCGGGGAAGCAATCTGCCAGATACAGCTCTCTTGGGCTGAAGATGGCAGACGTGTCTGGGTGGGGCATCCTGTCTTTTTGTCCCCTCTTCCGACGAACCCACCGGTATGATCCACCTGCATCATCGAGTTCGTCAAGTCGGAATAGGGGTGAAAGCGAGGAGCAACCACATATATATAAATCAACACCAACAAAAAGGTAAAAATGAGCAAACACAAAAGAGTGAATGAGTGGAAAGGTATCTTCGCCCAACCCTAGGAGGATTCTTGTCTGCGCCTAACAAGCATCATTACTGAGGCATCGGAAACCACCTAACCAAATCATCAAATCACAACCCAGCAAAATCACCACTAATTGCGCCACATCACTCCTCAGCTGCCGTCACTCAAGACTGCACACAGTTGCCGTGCATTAGTCTCGTGGAGACTCCTCCTCCTCGTTACCGCTGACTGGCTCGTGAGAGCTAGCAGCCTCGGAACCAACTTCCTTTGTCTTCTCCTGCTTCTTCATCTTTACTGCAGAAGTGTTCACAGCCAACGATACGTAGCCAAAGATATCAAGCTTCCGCATGATCAGGTGGGCAATGACCTTGAAGCAGTCCTGGATCAGCCACCAAACAATGCAGTAGATCCACACCCACAATGGGAACAGACGCTGCGCACGGTAGTCACCGCGGGCAAGGCCATAGGTGTACACACCACCGGGAGAAGCAGAGGACCAGAAGGAGGCGGCAATCGTGGAGATCAACAGTGAGCCCATGGAGCAGAAGAAGAGGAGAGGTCCTGGGGCCATCATGAAGAAGAAACGGCCGCCAGTACGAGCAGAGAACAGCGTAAGGAATGTGGAGACGGAAATCTGAAGGTACATCATTGTCACAATCTTACCTCCATTCCCACCGAGCTGAGGGAGTCCCAGATGGTGGAAGACAGAGTCATGGTAGTAGCCATCGTAGGTGCCCTCCAACGCGCACCACAACAAAAACAATGATGCTCCTGTGGCAACAGCACACAGCACTGAGGCAGCGATGAACGTAACAGGAAGGTTCCATCGTTGAGGAAGCTCAGAAGCAACGGTGCGATCGTAGCCAATGGTAAGAATGCAGCCATCATTCAGAAGAGTGATGAGCATGAACATGATGACGGGAAGCTGGAAGAACTGAAAGTCGTCATCAGTGCTGCCATAATGCCGAGGAGTCAGTGACATGAGGGCAATGAAGAAGGTCATCACAAACTGCAGAGAGGCAGAAACACGATAGGTCACAAAAGAGAGCATGCGCTGGAACACCTCGCGGCTCACAATGAGTGCTTCCACAATTACACCAAGACCAGGCTCAGTCAGCACCATATCCGCAGCAGCACGGGCAGCATCCGTCGCACCGTGCACAGCAATACCCACATCAGCACGCTTCAAAGCAGGGGCATCGTTCACACCATCACCCGTCATGGCGCACGTGAAACCACGCTGGCGAAGGGCCTCCACAATCATGAACTTGTGCTCGGGGAACACCTGGGCAAAGCCACCTGCAGCGACCATCAGCTCACCATACTTCTCACCGAGGTCATCAGGAAGGTGAGTCGGATCGTCCAGCTTCGGCAGCTTATCAGCGGTAAGAATGTTGGAATCCAACTCAAGCATGCGGCACATCTCCTTGGCAATCAGTACGTGGTCACCAGTGATCATCTTCACATCCACACCATACTCCTTGCTGCGACGGATGGTGTCCTTCGTGTCAGGACGCGGGGGGTCAAGGAAGGTGAGAATACCGGACAGGTGCCAGCGTCCTTGCTGGTCAGTCTTGGCAATGGACAGGCAACGGATACCACGGGAAGCAAGGTCATCAATGATGTCCACAACACGGTCGTTGATTTCATCAGAGTTGTACGCAAGGTCCACAATGACGTGAGGGGCACCCTTCGTCACGCTGAACTTCTCACCAGTGCGCTTGTCAATCAGAGTGGCAGCGGTACGCTTGATCGTGGGGTCGAAGGGCATGAACTCAACCTGCTCGTAGTTGTCGCACTCATCCAGGTTAGCAGAACCAAGCACCATGGTGTCAAGGGCATCACGCGGGGGCTCGCGCCACTTCGCAGCAAGGGCAGAGAGCACAAGCAGGGACTCCAGATCGTAGCCATCCTCGAAGGCGAACACTTGCTCCTGAATCTGCATCTTGTTCTGGGTCAGCGTGCCGGTCTTGTCGGAGCACAGCATGTTCACAGCGGACATCATCTCAATGGCAGCCAGCTTCGTCACAATAATCTTGTGATGAGAGAGCTTCTTGGAACCCACAGCAAGGGTGGTCGTGAGCACAATCTGCAATGCGATGGGAATGGACACAACCAGGACGACCACCGCGAAGCTCAAGGCGTGATGGAAGGTGTCCTTCATTTTTGCGAGGATATAAATGAAGCACACAATGCAAAGCACCAACGACGTACCAGAAAGGAAGTACATGACACGGCTGAGAATGCGATGAATGTTGCCAAGGTCGGACTCCACAGACTGAAGCAGTGCGGCAGTCTTACCGAAGAAGGTGTGGATTCCGGTGTACTGAACGGTACCTTCCACCTCACCACGTACAACGTTGGAACCCATCTTGGGCATGTGCTCAGGACCCATCGTCACGGGAAGAGACTCACCCGTCAAAGCAGCCTCATCCACATCAATGATACCCTCGTTGATGCTGCAGTCAGCAGGAACAACAGAACCAGCGGCAAGCTTCACCAGATCTCCGGGAACAATTTCCGCAGCGTCGATCTGCTGCCAGGTGCCGTCACGCTTGGCAGTGGCAATGGGCTTCAGAGCGTGTTTCAACGCCTCAACAGCATCACCAGCCTTGATGGTCTCATACCAACCAATGAGGGCATTGGCAAAGAGAATGGCAAAGAGAATGGCTCCATCGACGAAATCTTGCAGCGCAAACTCAATGATGATGCAAACCCACAGCACGCAAGGCATAGGACCCCAGAGGAGCTTGGCGAAGATGAGGAATTTGTTTGTCTTCTTTTCAGGAAGCTCATTGCGGCCATGAATCTCCAAGAGCTCAGCGGCACGTTGGGAAGTGAGACCTTCGGATGGCGGAAGAAGTTCCACCTCCGGTCCAGCGTCCTCACGATGCTCGCTGATGGCCTTGGAAAGGGAACTCTCGCGCTTTTTTGGCGCCATGACTGGGAGTTCGTCGGACATGGTTGCGAGGAAGCTTGCAGATACAAAGAAGGGTTACGTACTATGCCCAAGATGCAATTGGAAGTGAGGAAGGAATGTCTTCAGATCGGATCGACTTAACAGCGTAAAAGTTCGAGAATTTGCCTTGTTTGGAACAGTGAACAGACGCGCACGTGGGACTAGGGGAGGAAACGAGTAAAGAGGAAGGCCAAATGCCGCGTTCCACTCCGCGTTTACTTTTTTGCTGATTTTAGAGATTCCCTAAAACTTGTTTCGATTGTGTGCACTGACAGACGTGTATAGTAGTATGGTGTTAAGGGAGGAAAAACTAAAATTTCCTTGTTGATTGGTCGTTGTGACTTGCGGTATGAAGTCAAAAAAAAAGGCATTTGGAAGAGAAACACCAATTTTCATAATGAGGGAGTTATGGAACTCACTGATAGTCTGGAGGCCACAGTCTTGGCCATATTCGCACCTGCGTGGAATAGTCAGGTAAGATATGAATGCTTTGTCCTTGGATTGAGGGGAGAATTGGAGCCTACACACTTGTTCCGTCACTTTCTACCCACGACACACTCCCACCAGTTGCAGGTGTGGAGAGGCCAGGGCGAGGTTCCTTCTTTGCTCTCGGCATCCTCTGAGTTGACAGGGACCACTTTCCACATTTATGATGCCTTCTCCAAAAAAAAAAACGCAAAACAGCCGCAAGATTTCACCCACTACCAGCGGCAAATGAACAAAACAACGTAAACAGAAGCAAAACAGGCGGCAGAGGTAACTAAGAGTGGAAGTAATCCACAAAGTCACGCTGACAGGGTAAGAGGACGTGTGCTGCCCCAACGCTGGGCGATGCTGCGTATCTTCCAGTACCGCACACCACCATCGCAGGCGTAGGAGTCCTTCTGGTAGTGAGCAGTGAACGGGAATGAAATCCGGCAATACGCGATTACGTCCTGCACATGAGCATGACGAGGAATAGCTTCTGCCAACAGCAGTCACAGCCAGCGTCGTCTTCGCCAAAACACTGATAAATGCGTGTATATATGGACATATAAGAACAGGGCATGAGAGGTAGGAAGAAAAAAGAATCCTGAAGGGGAAATGCATACCCCAACGAACGAAAAAGAACAAGTAATCCCTCAACTCATGAATGAAACTGAAAAAAAGAAGAAAGTAGCACTAGAAACAGGAGACGGGGGCTTTGGGATGAGGGATGAGGACAATCCGCAGGCTCCGAAATACCACATGTGAGCAGCAAGATGACGTAGATGCATGCCAATATACAATGAATTCCACTATTTGGGATTCTCATTGCAAGGATAATGCAGGCACCAACGTCCCACTTCCCCTCCCGTCCTCCACAATCCTTCTGTTTGAACGAGCGCTCAGATCTGTTCACGAAGACATTCCTCCCCCATCCCACACATTCAGTAGTCTGAGAATAGGAAACCCCTAACAAAACCATGAGCACACTCGCAAGAAAAGCAAATGGTCAAACCGTAGTAAGAACATAAACAAATAAACAAAAGAGGCAGTGAACAACATCAGTTCGGTGATCATTCGGGCGATCCGCGTGGCCCGCTAACACTTAAGTACTAGACACTGGAAGGCAGCGGTGGACACCAAGTCACGAAGCAAAAGAGTAAATAGAAAAAAAAAGCAAAGTGGGAGAAGGGGAGCAAAACGAAAAAGAAAACACAAAATACCATCAAAAAAGGGAAAGCGACCGGAGAAATATGCATGAACCAATACAAGGAAAAGCATTTCCCAATGGAAGGGATAGAACTCTTCCGGCACACATCATGCCAATGTGCCTATCACCGCACACCGCCTCTGAATCGTCATACCAGAGAACCTTGTCCCCCGCTTCCACAGTCACACTAAACCTTACCCTCCTGTTCCTCACTCTCAACCTCATCAGCAGCCATATCATGCTCCTCAGCAAGAGGCTCGTGGGCGGTGTCGTTGGCAGGAGCAGCGTGGTGCTTCACGACAGACGTGTTAGCAGCCAGGGAAACGTAGCCAAACACATCAAACTTCTCAAGAAGCATGTGGAGGCACACCTTCACGCAGTCCTGGAACCACCACCAGACGACGCAATAGATCCAGGTCCACAATGGGAACAGACGCTGCGCACGGTAGTCACCGCGGGCAAGGCCATAGGTGTACACACCACC